>PVHY01000091.1:0-185513 GCA_004024945.1 Uropsilus gracilis | reverse complement strand
TACTTACCTACCTACTTACCCACCTACCTATCATATATATTGTTTAGTTGATGAATCATTTTGTTTTTTTAGGCCAGGAGATACTTCCAATTGACCTTTATTTTACTTAAATCTTTGATACTAGGAGTCTCCTTTTTCCTCTGAGCTCCACATTAACGTCTTGAAGTTTGAAAATATAGTAACTCATTCATCTTACAACTGCTAAAACTTGTCTGAAAATAAACTTTCCCCACATATGGAGCTCCTCCTTCCTTTTCTTCTTTATCTAAATTTATTCCATAAACTATTGACCACCTGTTAGTTTATAAATGATAGTAGATGATAGAGAAACAAACATAAATGTCAGGCTTTCCTGTCCTTAGATGTTCATACCTTATTCAGGAAGATGGAGATTGAGCAGGGTAAGCAGAGGGCACATGAAAATACAAAAGCTGGCTGCCAAGTTCAAATTTTCTGGAGACTTTACTGGAGGAAGGACAACATTCAAAGACTATGAAAAGTCAGAGAGGATTTCTATAATTTTTTGTGTCTGTTCTTAAAGGGACAGAATTTAGAAAAACCGTGGTTATGAGAGGAGAATTTGAAATGAGGTGTGGAAGTTGGTTTAAGTAGATTGTAGAGGGACAAAGTGGAATGATTAGGGTCAAAAATGGGAGAGGCAAGAAAGGACAGATCACAAAGGGTCTTATGTGGCATATTAAGACTTGGGACTCTACACAGAAAAGTCTGGAGAAAAAGTTAAAAGTTTTTTGCCAAGGAACTGATAAGATCAGATTAAGTTTCGCAAAGATCACTCCACCTGCAATGTGGAGAATGGGTTACACGGAGACAAGGCTGGAGCGAGAACAATGACAACACTTGGTTCAGTTCAGATAAGGAACTGACAGAGTAAGAGCGGTGTTGGGAACTGAAAGAGAGATGAAATAGAAAATGTATGTGTGGGATATAGAGAAACCAAACAAAAGGACAAGAAAAAGTTAAAACCTGCAAGCTGATAATAGTACTGAAGCATACAGCAAGGGAATGGAAAGGAGGGAGGACAAAATCAGGGGAGCGTTGAGCACAAGGTATCATGGTGATGGTTCAAGGGTGAGATGGCAGTGGATGAACTATAGGGTACTCAATGACATAAGAAAATAAATACATATTCAATTAAAAATAAATTATACATCATGATCAAGTAAGATTTATCACTGGAATGCAAATTTGACTTAATATACATGAATCATTTGGTGTAATATATTATGTCAACAAAATAACAAATAAAGAATATATTTAGAAGGAAAAAAAAGAAATAGGAAATGTACTAGATAGAACTGACGGAACATGGTGACTGATGGGGTATCCAGAGAGAAAAAGAAAGAGGCATCAGAGCTGACACATTGGTCCCCAGCTAATGACCATGAGATTACAAGGCTATTTACTGGAAAAAGGGTAACCAAAGGAAATGTGTATTTGAACCATAGGAGTTTAATTTTGGGTAAATTGAGTCTGAACTTGTCTTGAAGTCAACTGGATACAGCATTTTTTTTTCTTTGCAATTCAGCAGAGATATTCAGAATAAGGGTCTTCCATTTATAACTGGTGGTACAGATGAGATATGGACCCCAGAATGGAGACAGGTCACCATCCATGGCACAAAATTGCCCTCACCACCCACACTGAGGACCTTTCCATGTCCACAATTCATTATTTTCTACTTTGAAAGTGCTAGGAAAACACTGCATTTATCATTACTTCTTCTAGTCATGCATCTGGCATCAAGAAGAAAATCTAACAAAGAATTAAAATAGTTTTCACATTGATACTTAGAACTTGCACCCCCAGATTTTTTCTACTAAGAAGAAAGAAGAATGTACAAACTATAGTTGTACATAAAAAGTTGAAAAAACATATAAGCAAAAAATATGTAAACTCTGCTTCTCTGATGGAAACATGGAGGCTGAGTAAAATGTTTGGTTCTGGGTGAGATTTTGGAAACTTTTTTTATTTTAACCCCACAACATCAATCTTCTCGGTTACACGGAATGCTCTGTGATTTCCCAACCCGATGGTAATCTCTCCTGTTTTTTTGATATATGGCCTCACATTACCAGTATCCCTTATTGGTCAAGCTTAATCTTATACATTGATTTTTTTAGTTACCTATTCATGCAAAGGTGGAGTTTTTAGAACTTTGTCCCTGTTTCTCAGTGCCCATGTAGATTGTGACCTTTGAGGTCAGTTCTGTGACTGACTCACTCTGTGATCACAAGCAAACCCTGTAAACTCTCTGAGATGGGGTTTCTGCCTCTAAAACTTGAGGGTGAAATAATGCCATCCTAGGGTGTTTGCAAGAATTAAATTTGATAGCATGCAGGAAGTATTCAGCACAACCTCTGCAACATACAGGTACTGAACAAACGGGACACTGCTGTGTATGTTGTACTGTCTATACTCTCTATTCATCAGCCCAATTCAGTCCCACCAGTACCGACATACTTTGACCTTGTACTTTGTACAGGTTCTGCATAGGGATACCTCCAAAGATGAAAAAGCCCTCCAGGATTTCACTCTGAAGTTTAATTATGTTTAATTTCTAGCACTCCCAACCCTGTTCCCACAAGGCCCTGTCCTCCATCCAGGGGGAATATTTTTAGAGGTTTTTCAATCTTCTTTGGACTTGGGGAGACTTCTGGTCTTTAGTGATGGGATTTTTCTCACTCCATGTTGCCATCTGGAACTCTTTGTTCAGGCCTCGGTCAGGGTAAACACACACACACACACACACACACACACCCCACTAAGGAAATAACATTTGGCAGGAACTTGGCATCAATAACCCCTTTGTTGCCAGAATCCTTGTTCACCGTGTGGGTGGCTCAGATGGCACTTAATTAAATGCATTTTCCTATAAATTCTCAGCGGTATGCTTATTTTTACTGGTGGCTAATAACTACCCTATCTCTAAGGCAACCAACTCTCACAGCTTGAGGAATAGGAAAATCAGCATGTATAAATAACACATTGCTTTTGTGAGTACCTAGCCCTGCTCTTCATCACTCTCTAGTGATAACAGACTTATCTGTGTTTTTCCCACTTAATACTTTGTCTTTCAGCTCTTTTCTCATATCTGATAAATCAATATGTCTATATAATAGCAATATCTACTAATTTGAGTACCAGCTAGAAGTCCCACATTATACAAGGGCTTTTATATCTATTCTCTAATTCTATCTTTACAATTCTTTGAGTGGTGTTAGTATTTCTATTTAAAAGATGGAAAGACCAAGGTCAGAAGAAGTTGAACATATTGACTGGGTCATTCCGTGAAAAGTGATGAGTGTGAAGTTCTCTGGAAGTTCTGTGGGATGACCAAGACTGATCCTTCCTTCACGCTCTGCGGATTTTATGAAGGAAAAATGCTGTTGTGCTATCTCACGGTCTCAGCAAAACTCTGTTTAGGCAACATGTCTCTAGAAAATTGCTTATGCAGCAGTTCAGCACCACACCTTGCCCTTGAGCAAACTGTCCAGGGGAGAAATATGAAGAAATTGAAAAAAAGAGAGGGGAGGGGAGGGAAGGTGACGGGAAGGGAGAGGAGAGATGAGGGTAGATGAGTGGGGAGGGGAAGGGAGAACGCGCAAGTCACTTCCCTCTTTCCCTACTGCTGTGTGGTGCCAAACAAAATATTTGTTCATTTTTCTCATATCTTTGAATTATCAAAGGAATTCACTTATATACAGTTCTGTAGTTGTAGCCTTTTATATATTTGAAGACAAAGGTAAAAGTTGGCTCCAAGTGGTGCATTGGAGCAAGGGAAAATGTGATACGTATTCCTTGGTTGCTCTTAGAAGCAACTAAAGATGTCTATCGTCTCTGTTTCTTTGAGATCTTGGCCTAGCAGGAAGGGACATTTATCTTAGCTGAAAGATGATTTGCACAAATAATGTTTTTGGTGTATGTCTACAGCTATGCATATTACTGATAGATTTCTAAAGGCCTTATTTGGGTTTCATTTTAAAAGAGAGTTTTCTGGGTCTGGAAGGTACTACCGTTTTCTTCCCACAGTTTAAAGATGTCATCTGGAATCTTCTGAGTTGTGTTACTTCTTTGGAAAAGTTGACTATCAGTCACTCCTTTTAAATGGATGACCTCTATTTTAGGACTCCAACCCTCACATCTCATTCTGTTAAAGCATTCTCTTTGTATTTTTTTTTCCCAGCATGTCAAGTGGATGATGTTTCCAGCACCATGTGGTACTGATGCTTGTAAATGTGTTTCTCTTCCCTCCTTATTTCTCCTCTTTCCACTTTGTAAAATTTCTTAAATCTGTGGATTAATGTTTTTGCCATTTGGGGGGAAATACTTGATTACTACCCTTCAGATATTGCTTCTGCTCCTTCATCTCTTCCTCTCCGGAACTCCAGTTCCACAGAGAGTTTACCTTTTACTGTCTTGTGTTTCTTAGGTTTTTCTGCTTATTTCCATCATCACTCCCCCCCAACCCCGCTCCAGTCTTTCTACAAATCTTTTGTCTAGTTTGCCCGGTCTCTCTACTATTTTCTAGAGTTCATTCTGTTCAAAGAACATAACTATAAATCTTTAATTTTGGTAATTGCTTTTCAATGTCTTTAAGGTCAATTTTTATAGATTTAAAAAAAACACAAATTTTCTATCTTTGTCATTTATTCTTTTGATTGTTCTACTTGTGGTTACTTTAAATGCCTTTCTGAACCACAATATGGAGACCACAGGTGAGTTTGTTTTTATTGTCTTTGTTTTTATATCTGCTTTCTTTCCTCTGATTCTATTTATTAGCATATAAAATTTAACATTGGTTGCTGGATACTGTGTATAAAAATTATAGATTTGTTGAATGACATTATCTTTGTCTACAAGTAATTTAGCAGAAATGCTAACAGATAATGAGCAAGGGCATATCACTTTAATGCAGTCAGGAGCTAAAAAAGCTTCAAGTTCGTTATTGGTTCTTTAGATGTCATTATTCTCTAGGACCACAAGTTTTCTAGAAGTCTGCTAAGGTTTGCAGCTTCCCAGTTGACTCCCTCCTGTTGGCTTCTGGCTTCTTGGGGTACACTGATTGGTAATTGAGTATTACCTCCAGGTGAAATGTCATGCATCCTTATGGTTTCTGTTCCTGAAAATGCTTGGTTTTTCCTGTCCTGTTGCCCTGCTAGCCCTGACTTTGTTTCTGACATCTGACAAAGCTCTGAGTCTCTGACTTCTGTGGAGCTGACGTCTTACTTAGGAGTGAGCAGACATTTCAAGGGGAACAGGGTCAAGGAACAGAATCTGGCATATACCATAGACCAGAGACACAGAGATACAAATCTGGGGTGAAAGAATTCACCAGAGATGGAGGAGAACAGAACAGGGGTGTTTATTGAAATGCACTGCTAAGGAAAGCAGCAGAAGAGGCAGGAGAGATTGTTGCCCAGAGTGAGGGTCCTAAGACTCTATTCATAACCCAGATATCAGGGATCGATTATTGGGTGGGTCCTGACTGATTATTCAAATTTGTAGTGGATTATAACCTTAACTGGATCATCAGTCAAATGACCCAAGTTTCCAGGGTATTCCCATCCATTCCCTTTATCCATTCCTGCCTCCTAAATTTATCTGCTGGGTAGGGAATAGTGGCTTAATTTTAGTTGAACAGTGATACCAGAACAGAAATCCAGGAAGGCTAAGCTCACCTATTTCCTTTTTCTCTGAGCTCTTAGCCTTTGTTTGCTGTCTATTGTTTTGTATTTTGTCCAAGTTTTGCAGTTTTCACAGGATTGTTGGGTTAACAGGAACCATCAGAGTCAAGCATGAAAATCCCCTCTCAAAAATTTGAGTGCAAACTTCCTTTTCTTTATTTTGACCTCATTTGATTTACTCCCACCAAGATACATGCTACTTCAGCCAGGGCACAGAAATTATATTGAGAAAAAGTGAATTTCATCTGCAAATCTAAAGAAAAGTATTTTATAATAATAAGACTTCTGATCTCAATTCTCCTAGCTAGGAATGGTTAGACTATCTCATCTAATAAGTTATCAGGGCTATTATTAAAAATACTGAAAGGAAGTAGAAAGAGATTGCTTACTGAAAAAATGCTCCTTCATTCATTCTTTTATACATTAACTCCAGTAGACATCAAATGAATTCTTAATTAAATATAAAATTATTGCATCAAATGATTTCTTAATTAACATCTTACTGTAACCACCCCCAGCAGCTATCACCTTGATACTGTGACTTGCCTGTGTTTATTACTGATTCACCCTTCAAAGAGAACTGAAAAGAGAAGTGAGCAGAGGTTGACTGGATACAGCTTGTATGGGATTTGTAATATCTGTTCAGACTTTGGAGCACAGATCATTTGGAACAAGTTTCAAGAACTTTTCTGAGAAGAAAGAGGAATGAAGTTGTTCATGGAGGTGAGTTCTAGTGAGATCAAGTGGTCCTGGGTAGATGCCCATGAAGAGTTTTCAGAGTTGATACCTGTCTGTTAATTTAAGCCTGGCTAAGCACATAAATGCGTGCACTCTTAATATACACAATCTTGGTGATCTCAGCAAGCTAAAATTGAGTCAACTTTTTTCCCTAGGTAAACCTAATCTAAAAATAACACTTTCATCTCTTATTAATAGGCTAGTTATTATCTAATGTTTTGCTGAAGGTTCACAGCAGGACTCCAGAAAAAAACCCACACTTTGATTATAGGGTGGTTTGAGGTGTGCTGAGTCACTGGGATGCGGCTGGGCCCAGAGCTGTGGTCTGTTTCAGGTCTCAGTTGAGATAAGGTTCATCAAATCCATTCAGTTCTGTTTATATCAGACAAGAAGAGGCACAAAGTTTCTTGTATTCCATCTGGCAAGAGGCACATTGAGACTGGAGCAGGGGAGTGAATAAATCACCTGAAAAATGTTTTTTCTTCTCATCCCATTAGGAGATTTTTGTTTTATTATTAATTCAAGTTATGAGTTAGAAGGAAAGAATGATTTCTGTAGAAAAAGGAACACTTTTACATTGTTGGTGGGAATGCAAATTGGTCTAGGCACTATGGAAAGTTGTGTGGAAGATCCTTAAATGACTGAAAATGGAACTACCATTCGATCCAGCAATCTCACTTCTGGGAATTTACCCAAAGGATACAAAAACACTAATTCAAAAGGACACCTGTACTCAGATGTTTATCGCAGTACTATTTACAATAGCCAGGACATGAAAATAACCCAAATGCCCCAAAACAGATGAATAGGTCAGAAAGCTGTGGTATATGTACACAATGGAACATTATTTATCAATCAAAAAGACAAACTATGTCATTTGCAGCACCATGTATGGAGTTAGGGGGAATCATTAGTGAAAATAAGTCAGAAAGAAAAAGAGAAATACTGGATGGTCTCACTTGTATATGGGATATAGGGAAACCAAACAACCAAACAAACAGACAAGAAAAATTTAAAACTAATTCTCAACAGAACTGAAGCATAGGACAAGAGAGGGGGAGAGGGGTAAAATCAGGAGAGGCATGGCACTAGAGTTTAAATGATGGTTCATGGGTGACAAGGTGGTAGAGGAACCTTGGGGTAGACAACAATGTAAATATATATATATATATATATATATATACATTTATATATATTTACAACAATGTAAATACATATGTATATATGTATTTACAACAATATATATATGTGCAATCAATTTGAAAAAATAAAATTAATTATTGAAAAAAAAAAAAACCCACCCTAAAGTACAAGAGTACTCCTGCCATTTGCTCATCTAGCTTGAGAACTCAATGTTGAGTGGAGCTCTTACCTCAGTTTCCTGATGGATCATCTTTGGCCCAGACACACATCTTCAGTCTGAACTTGTTCCATTTGGGGCCAGAAAAGCGAGGCCTCAGATGTAATAATCATGGACATCTACACCCAGCATACTTAGCAGGAGACTCTGGAATATGATAGGATGCAGGTGCTCTTCAGAACTAGTCTGCTTACCCACACATAGCTGTCTCAGGGCCGTTGGTGTCACCGGCCCAGGCAGCACAAAACAAAGCATGGATGGCTAGGTGGGACATTTCCCTTTCTTTTTCTAACCCTCACAGGTGAGTTTAGTAGAGACATTATCCAGTTCAGGTGGAAGTTCCCTTTTGACAACTGTCAAGACTGAGAGTACTGGTCAACCTGGCAAGGTGTATTCCTGCAGAAGAGAGCAAGATCTCCAGTCACCTGCTAAGGTCTAGAATGCTAGAATGAAAGGGGGAATGCTTGGGTGAAAAGGGGACACAGTGAACTCTGAATGACCTCAAAGGGATAAGTTGTGGGACAAGAAAAGTGAGCCACAGGTGATGGGGACATGAGGTACCTGTTCAGTGCATTCCTTCAGAGCAGGTTGCTCAACTGTGGTGCTGTTGAGGTTTTGGGTTGGGTTTTTGGGGATGGGGGTATCCCATGCCTTTCAGGGCATTTAAGAACATCTCTGAACCCATCCAGTATATGTCAGCAGCATCCCCATGCATCATCCCCCAAGTTGTAGAGGCAGACATATCTTCTAATCATGTCCCCTGGGGACATAGTCATGTCAGTTGGGAGTCACTGCTTGAGGGGAAAGGATTTATGAATGAAAAGCAAGAATTATATGAATTTAAATTAATTTAAATTAAATTGCATGTCAGTGGCACACACACAGTGGTGATCCACAAAGGATGATCAAAAAGCCTTCATCCAGAATATCAAAGATTTTGTGATCTGCTTGTGTTAAGTTTGCCAAGTTGACCCTGAGTCTCAACATCAGGGCAATTGTGTGTCTTGGATAAATACTGTCATTTTAGGTTGAACATATTTTAAGCTCATGAAAGATAAATTCTTGGGGAGACAATTTCTCCTCTTTGCTTCTACAGTCCAGCATTTTATGTTACCTTGCTTGTTCTCATTCAGCCAAATCTCATGTCTTTGCCTGTGAGCTGTGTGTTTATCAGTTAAGACCTTGATGGTGTGTTATAAAGTGTTCAGAAGGAAGATGGTTCATGCAATTTCAGGAATACATAAGCAGATTCATACTCTTTACTGACAAGATTGGAACCAACTGGGAAAGGAAATCTACTAGGAGACTGAATCTAAAGGCTGCCTGTGTTTTGTTCTGTGGAATCATTACTGCTGTGAGGGCCGGGGGAATGATCTGAACTGGATACAACCTCAGGGAACACAAACTCGACCTGTGATGGGAGTGGAACAGAGACAGAAAGGAGGCTGATTGGAACTAGATTCTGGGTTCTTGAGCTCTTTAAGAAACAGAAGTAAGGAGACACTCACTTTATGGGTGCTAAAGCTTCTGGGGTTCAGTATGAGGGTGTTCATCCAGTGGGGAAAACTTTATTTTCTCTAAAGTCGATACTGGGCAGTGGTTCCTTCTCAGAGACGGTCATTCATCAAAGTTTGGGTGACCTGGCCTCCCTTCTCAAGGGGAGAGAATGCTGTTTTCCACGTTGTAATGATATGAATGGCCTTGGCCTGAGTTGTTGTCCACTATCATGGAGCTACCCAGTGCTCAGTGGCCCTGTCTCCAGCCTAGCACAAATTCCCAAGGACCATAAGCCTTGAAGGCCAAGTGGAGACAGACTGAGCAGGCCTTGGGCTGAGGAGACTTTGGGGTTGTGGTTGGAGTGGGCAGACGAGGCTTGGGATTGAGGTTGCTGTAACCCAATTCCCTTCCACAAGAGGTCTGAAAGAGCAGGTGTCTCTCGCCTGACCCCTCCCCTGGAACTGCACAGCAAAATTGCCCTTGCAGCCCTGAAGCCCAGCCAGAGCAGCAACTGGTGAGTAGACATGTGTCGGACTGGGTTTTTCCTGCCCAGGGTTGGGCACGGTGCAGGTATCCAAGGAGACACTCAGCTGGCTTCTGACACCTGAAGCCCGTTCTCTGTCGGTCCTGGCAGAAGCTGGCTTGAGTCCGCTCAAAAGCCGCCCTGTACACTAAACTCCTTTATTACCCAACTCTGGTGATGAAGGGAAAGCATTAAATGCCTGATTGTATTTCACATTTGATGTCATTTATTCACATTGACTACCGCCTTTGATCTCACTACGATTCAATAGGAGAGGAGGAAAGAGGCGTGGAAAGGTGTCTGATAGATGACCTGGGGAGAGAGGAATAGGCTCAGATGAGACACATCACTTGGGATGCCGGGAGGGACCAGGGCATCTCCCAAACTCTGGGAGCAGCTATTTGAGAGATGACTTTGCCACAACCATCCGTGTTTTATGATTTTTAAAAAAGTTTGCTTTAATTTTTTGGGTTCCATATTTGTTCTTCCCTGTGTGTGCTCATGTTTTATCATTGCCATCTCTATTCTCTGACCGGATCGTTCTCCTCAGGCTCTTTGAAAAGCCACATGAACCATCCTATACTCTGGGCACTTTGGGCAGGGGTGTCACACCCAGTCTGGCCACCCTTCCAGAGGACTCTCAGAGGCCCTCCAGTGAGGGCCTGCCTCTGGGGGAGGGTCAGTGTTTCCTGCTCTGAGTTCCAAGAGACAACAGGTGGGTTTGGCCTCTGTTTTGATCGATTCACGAAGACTTGGACCTTGTTGTGCTTCACTGTCCTTGTGGCCTCTGAGGCTTTCATCAAAGGCTGCTTGGAAATCATGCCAGCTAATTAGCTATCGGTGACGCAACAGGGTGACTCTCTCTTAGTACCTTAAACCTTTCACCTGAAACACAAACATGCCACACTCGAGCTTTAATTGTCAAGGGAGATGAAAAGTCTCCCAAATTGTTTGCTGGGTAGAGGCCTCCCTGTTGACATAAGCGATGGGGACCCGCAGGCTTGTGTAACAAGGGCTTGTCGCTGCAGATCCAGCGCTCCCAGCTCGCTGTCGTGTCGAAAGCAGGCGAGTGATGAGTGTGATCACCCGCATTGTCTTGCGTTGTGTTCATGGAAAGTACCTGCTAACAGCCAAAAGCAGAGCACTCCGTCTTGAGTCAGAACCTTCGAGAGAGCGATGAGGATTCCAGTGTGTGTTTGGTTTTCTACATGTTTTTGTTTGCTTGCGGTTTTAGAAAGGGTCTTTCGCTCACTCAGTCGATATTTGTTTAGCACCAAACTCATGCCCGCTCAGTGGGTACAGAGATGTGGGGCCTGTTGAGAAGGGGTTGGAGGCTCAGCATGGAAACAAATACGAGATAATTGAAAACAGCGTTAAAAATGGCATTGAAAGTAACGCTTTGCATGTACTTCGTTGAGAGGGGTGAGGTGAGGAGGTGGAGTTAGTGGAGGCCAAGGGCAGGAAATTTCTCATGTGCCCATTTTCTGACTGGGTTGTTTGCTTTGTGATAGTCAGAGAGGAGGAGGAAAGGAGAGCAAAACGGGAAGGATGAGCACAAGAGCTCCTGTTGGTAGTTCATGGGCGATATGGTGGCAGGAAAACTATGGGGTACAACGATGTGAGGAAAAGATATATATATATATATATATAGTATATATAGTATATATATATATAGTATATATAATATATATATATATATAGTAGTTAAACCAGCCATAAAATGAAAAATCCCTGAGTGCCAACTACAGTACGTATCAGATGCTGTAGAAAGTGCATGGAGGCACAGACCAGCACAAGGGACAGGGAGATGGAGGCCTTTGCCGAGGATCATTGGACCTTACAAATCTACCCATTCACACCCTAGATGAGATTAATGCGACAAAAGTCAATAACTCCACACAGGGGTGAACCCGTCACAAAATGAGGAAGCGAGCATCAGTGCAGTTTCTGCCCTGGCAAGAGGCAGGACTCCTCACTGTGCAGATGCTTTGTTTTCCCTGACCTTCTCTCTTTGCTAAGCAGCAGAGACAGCTCTCCTCCCAAGGCTGCCTACCTGGGACCATGCAGGCATCTCTTTTGTTTTTAATTTTTAAAAATTTTTTTATAATTAATTTTTAAAATTTATTTATATATATTTCACATCATTTCAGTCCCTGGGGGTCACCCACCACCTCCCCTCCCCACCCTGAAAAACCTGTGCCTTTTGGGGATATTTCTTTCTGCTCACTTGTGTCTCTGCAAGTGTCCTTTGTTTTTTTCTCCCTTTTCATAATAAACCTGCCCTTTTGGATATACAAATGTCTGTCTTGTGGAGAATTTTGCTTTGGGTCACTGAAAGGGGAACTCTGGTGAAACTTTTCCCAGAGTGAACCCAAGGATCCTGCTCTCTGAACCCCACACCTTCCAAACAAGGATGGCTTAGACCAGAGAGATGTCAAGAAAGACAAGCAGGTATGTGGGCATCAATGAATATCCCCATGTACAAGACTTTGCTTAAAATCTGAGTGTGGCTCCTATCACAAGTTCTAGGTTAAAATTAATCCAAGCCACAATAATTTGCATCAGGTGGTGATAAATCTGCTTTCACTCCGCTCCCAGTGTGGCTGTAACAATGCTGTCTGCCCAGTCTTCAGAACATTTTCTTTTTCCCTTATCATTTCACTGGATGATGAGATAATCCAAGGTTGATTTAACATTTTGCTGTTTTCTGGCACACAACATCTTTTTGAATATCTATAATTTGTGTACTATAAACCAATTGATTTGAACTTTTATTGTTGGTACATGGAATAATCTAGATAGAAGTTGAGCAGGATTCACATTGTAGAGTCAAGGAAAGGACTAGATAAGTAAATTGATAATTAAAGAAAATTATGGGGAGTTGTTAAAAATTTTTAAAGAGATCCAATTGATTTAAAACTTTTTAAAGTTTGACAAGTAAGCTTTATGTTCAAAAGAAAAATAATTTTATTCCTTACATTTTCCTAAAGAACCAAATGTTAAATCTGGTTCTATTATTTGAACTTCTTAAATATACTCAAATGAAATTTCTTTTAAAAAATTATAGCTAGAAATTTTTACCATACCATATCATTTCAATAGTGCAAGTTGGGGACATTTATAAAGTTTTTATTAAGCTATTACTATAAACAAGACAGTTCACATAAAGGTTTTGATTTGGTGCATGAATAGAACTGTTCTTGGACTTTCTAAAGATGTGAGACTGGTCAAGAGAATTCCCAGAGAAATGGAGATATATAAAGACCTTGACATAAACACATAGAAGTATTTCTGATGCATAGAAAATTTGATTTCAGCTTTTCTCAATTGAAAGCCTCCTCACCCATGTTTGTGGAAATCCTGACCTACTATGGATTAGGTTCAAGCAAACCTAACAAAATACTTTTTCTGAACTTTAAAAAAATTGAACACAAGAGATTATGGTGATGGTTCACAGACCAACTATTGGGGCTACGATGATGTAAGAATTAAAAAATTAAAATAAATAATCAGAAAAGGGAAAATAAATCCAGTTAGTTATTGCAAGAGAACTTCTAACACAGCTGCTATTTTATCATCAATATACATGGAATACAGGCCTGTGGCCATATAGATATTATTAATATAGGAATATAGATAATATATAAATCAGTATATTTATTATATAATACACTTATATGTAATACATATAACTATACATTATTCTGTAATACTATTCAATATAATATATACTACTATGTAATAGGAAAAAATATGATTGAAATACATATCCATAAAGTGGATTTCAGGTTACTTCTGGGGTTACATCAAAAATATGACGAGTTCAAAAATATGAGTAGAGTTCAACTTTCCAGATACATTGACTCTCCCCCGAAGGGCTGCTATCTGTATTGAGTATTTTTCCCTGTGGAACTTTTTCCCTGAGTTTTCTGCCTGGGCTTTCTCCCTCCTACTACCAAGGAGAAATTCAAGTATGTGAGGGCAGAGGTAAGCAATGACACCATGTGGTCAGTAACTTGCCTGGAAGGAGTGCTTGTGTGGTGGGAGATTTTTCTGGGTGGTGTTTGGATTCTTCAGCAGTGGACTATCTTTCCCTGGGGAGCTATAAAGAGTGGGTGAAGTCATCGATGCAAAAGGAGAGTGATGGAAGGCAGGGTGCCCTTTCCCTCCTTTCCTTTGGGCTTGGGAAGCTTACTAGGAATTGAGTAAATGGTGCCCATGATGCTGGAGCTGTAGGGACCTTGCAGTAATGTGAATGCGGGGCCTCTTTCATCATATGAGGCAACAACCTCAGGTTTGGGAATTAGACAGTGAACATACTTGGAGGAGCCATTATCCATCCTACCCCAGACACTGAGGGTACACCTTGCACCTCCCTTCCACAGAGACCATACCATGTCACGTGTATGTGTCATAGAGTTAAAGATAAACTTCCGGGGCAGGGGAGGGAGGGAGAAAGCAACTTTCCTCACTTGTCTGGTAGTGCTTTCTTGTCTTCCTGTTTTTAGGAAAGGGAACTTAAAGTTTGGGAAACAGTCAACCCCAAAGTAAAGCTTTTGTACCAAGCATTTCTTAGTTGAGAAGACTGGCTGTTTCTCAGAAACATCAATGTCAGTCTCCTTAGGTTCTTCTTGGGTTGATGGGTTCCCATGGAGAAGATATTTTGTCTCTCATCTGGCGGGGAAAAGAATTGACCACCATTATGCCAGAATCCCGGAAAGGAAGCAGCCATGGGATGGCATCATTCAAACTACATATATGTCCTTAGGACACTGCTACCTACATGGAAGATACCGCTCAGTCTAGAGACCTGCCATTTCCCACTCTCTGAGGACTAAACCTACAATCTCAGGTCTGTGTGGAGAGAGTTTTCTTATTTACTATCACCCTTTCACTCCCAAGGTCAGAGTATTAGGTATGATGCTGCCTGTATCTTCTGCAACATTAGTTGAGTTGACTCTGGACTTTATTCATTGCCAGTTTAAGATTCCAACATTCTCAGGTAATTTATCAATTGTCCTTTTGATTTCTACTGTTCAAAAATTTATAACTGTCATTCTCTGTTCTTTATAGTTTATACCTTAAAAGTTCCTTTATATCTAGATTTGTATGAATACCAGGAGTGCATAAAAATATTTATGAGCTGAACCTGTCATGTTTATGTTTATCTGGTATTTAAACTCTAACTTCTTAAGAATGGATGCTAAGCTGCCCCACAGCTGGAAAATGTATGGACCTGTCTACAACTTTAAACTCATTGAGGTATAACTGAGTTTCTTGAAACATCACATAATTAAGGTATATTATCTGATATATGTGTACACACATCACCATGACAAAAACTGCAAACATTTCTATCATGCCTCCCACATGCATCCACTGATCATTCTGGTCACTACATATTCACATGCATTTTCTAAAATATTATTAAAACGGACTCAAAAGTGAAGAAAAAGAGATAAGATTTCTGAGATTAGCTTCTTTATCTTCCCTTAAAATAGAAATATTCTGGGAATAAGAAAGTCTTTCTGGTTCTATGAGCAGAGTAAGTAGGCTGGCCATTTATCCCTGTTTGCTCAAGATGGTTCTCAACGATGCCTGTTGTTCTGATGTAATTATTAAAAACACCCCTTCTTTTCTCTTATGAAGGTGTTTCAGGTTTGGACTGTAATTACCCTGTGGAAGGGGGTGAAAAGAAGTGCATCTCTTCCAAAGGCTGTTCCCTATTGGGGAGCAAGAGATGACAGCATCTGACTCCTTGAGAATCATTTGACAGTTTCAGACTTTAGAGAAACCCTTAGTTGAAAGTTCAATTGCTCCATATATCTTGCTTTTTCTAACTTGGAGGAGAAGGGTGAGAGTAGGCTGGGGGATCTCCAACTTCACTCACAGCAGCTTTTTTCTGTCCCTGTGCATGTGGAACTTTGATGACAGGTGTCCCCTCAGAAAACAAAGCTGGACAATAACCAGGCAGCCTGCACCCCTATCTCTCCATTGTGTTGTCTTAGAAAAGACTGCCTCTTTGATCCTTGCCTAGAACGATTTCCTCAGCAGCTACAGTCATAATCCCCTGCCTTTAAAATGGGAACAACTAATGAGTGGACTGGGCAATATTTTGTTGAAGGGCTGGAAACAGTGCATTTAAAAGGTTTTGTTCCATTTAGTGTTACAGGTACACACAGAAAACTCTTCTGAGTTCCTGGGAACTCAGGGTAAGAAACTGAATGTTCTGTGATTCTAGAAAGCCCAACCCCCTTTTCATCACAAATTCTGGCCTCACCTATCCTCTCCCAAGCCACTGTGCAGTCATGGGTCTACTGGAGACTATCCTTACTTCCTGCTCCTTTCTATGAAGTGTAAGACCCTGTGTGGTGACCTCCACAATACAGAGACCTGTCCCCTGCAGGCAGTGCTCCCCCAATGCTCTTACCAAGTGCTCTACCTGCAAATCTTGGATTCCATTGATGTGCCTTCCAGGTACTTTGGAGGATCCAGTTTCACTGGCCCAGGGCCAGGTTGTCACTATGAAGTTGTTGAGATTGCTTTTCATTGGGAGAGCATTCCTAGTCAAGAGCAACACTTAATGAACTTCTAAGAGTCAACACTTTCTCATGTGAAGTCATCCAGGATAGAGTCAGAAGAAAAAACTATTTGAGCTCTGGGTTTGATGGACAGAGGAGGCAAAAGCTTGTGGTGACTTGAGAGTCCATGCATTTTATGAGTGTAGGGTAGAGCTCATACATGCTTACAGTTGGAAGTGTCAGCAGACCATTTGCCTTCTGAGGTGGTTGTATCTAAGATCTGAGATTCCAGACCAGGTTCTTTGGATCTTGGAAATATCAGTCAACGATGAACAAGTAACAGGGTCTACAACTGGCCTCCACCAAAACCCTCCCTGTATGCACCTTTTCCTTGGCATGTAGAGGGTCAGTCTAATTCCTCTTCATTTGAATCAGTCCTGGTCTTAGTGATTTGTTTGGTCAATAGAAAGTAAGGGTACATTCTGGAACTTCAAGGCTACACACAGCTCTGCAAAGACCCCTTGGAATGCTTGGGAGCTCTCTCTTGGCTGCCCACTGCTGTAGGCTGTTCAGTTGGAAGCCGAGCTCCCAAACCTCCATATGCATCAACACCTCCATATGCATCAACTTCTGGCTCTAGGAACAGGCCAGCCTGCATATTTAGTTCAGTTAAGAGGTTAGAGGACCGCCAACCTTGCTAACTGACCCCAAATGAGAGATGCTCACCCAAGGCCAGTCTACCCACAGATCCATGAACGATAATGAGCCACTTACTGGGTCATTACAGAGTGGTGGGTAAGCAGGAGAGGGCAGTCAGTGTTTGTGTCTGGCTGCTTGTGAGTTTAGAGACGCCCACAGTCCTACCACACCGGTAGGTCCACCTCCAGACATGACACCACTGGGAGGAGTGGTGGGCCTGGCCACTTGTCTCAGACAACTTAAAACATCCACATGTTGAACCACAGGCTCAGGTTCTAGAAGGGCTGACTTGGCCTTTTCACAGCCTGGTTTGTCTATTTTCCTGATGCCCTGGGTTGTCCTGTGCTCTGAAGTAAGGACACAGAGTTGTTGGGAATGGTTCAGAGGAGGGATTGCTTGTGATCTGACACCAGAGAGACTGAGAGGAGAACTGACTTTACAAAGTCACTGGCTGACAACATAATCTGTATGATCTGGGAAGAAAAAGGGGAAGCATCTACAAAGATGGATGTTGTTACCTGGAGCTATAGAATGACTCAGATTTTAAAAGGGCACTTACTGAAGATAAAAGGAGGGGCCCGAAGCCAAATAGACATCCATTCCGGGGAAATGGACTCATAAAAGTAGTAGCAGGGAAGCAGAAGGAAAGACTAAGCTGTTGCTGATGGAAAACACTCAGGATGCACAGGGAATTTTCAGAGAGCAGCGTTTGAAGTGAGCGCCATGTGGGAACCTGAACTTCAGGCAGGTGGCATGATGATAAGAGGAGACAGTGTCCATTATTTAATTCCAAATTCAAATTGACCTTTTCCTGGGAGGGGAAAGGTCAAAATATAGTGGCATATAAAATCATCAAAATAGTGACATATAGTGACATCAAAATATAGTGGCATAAAGCAAATAGAAGGTCAATTCCAACCTCTCCCCCAACAGGTGAGCCACAATTTGCTTTGCTACATTAAATGTTGCCTAAATGAATTTCAGCTTTAATATGGAATTTGATGGTGTCTTCTGATATCCTTATCAGAAGGAGTGATATGAAGGAATGTGGATAATGTCACAGTGCCTAGGACTCTTTATGACTTATGGAATGATCCAAGGTATATACATTTGAAGTGTCTCTTGGGCTCTGGATGAGGAAGGGAGGTCCAGGCTGCAGGGTGTCAGCCTTCCATCACATGGAGTCACTTCTAAGCCCTTGTTTCAGATGCAGCCACATGTCCACCATTGTTCCCAGGCTGCCTGCTGCTGTCATGGGGTTGGAGGAAAAGATGACCAAAGGCACTACTTACTCCTCACTGCAGAGACTCCTTCTTTTTTAATTACCTTTAGCTCTGTCAGGTCCTGTTGTGGAAGTCCCTGAACCTTTGGAAGAGTATGAAGAGCATTAAATCTTTGAATGTTAGATAGAATTCACCAGCAAATCTGTTTGATGCGGAACTTTTTCAAGAGGTTTTTGATTAATGATTCAATTTATGTGTCTTCATGGCTTAGTCTTGAAAGATTGTACAGTTCTGAGAATTTGCCCATTTCTTCTAAATTATTTAATTTATTGGCATATAGCTATTCATAGTCATCTCATAATATTTTGTATTTTTGTGGTTTCTGTTTTGATATCTCCACTTTCATTTCTGGTTTTATAAATTTGACTCTCTTCTCTCTTAGTAATTCTAGCTAAAGGTTTTTCAATTTTGTTTATTTTATTAAAATGGCTCTTACTAATAGCTCTTATTTTCTTAAAATAATTCTTAACACTTTGTATTATATTTTTGATTTTTATTTTATTTGTTTCTACTCTGATATTTATTATTTGCTTATATCTGCTGACTTTGAACTTCTTTTGTTCGTTGTTTTCTTGTTCCCTTAGGAAAAAGTTTGTCTATTGGAAACTTTTCTGCTTCCCGAGATAAACATGCAATGCTATAAACTTCCCTCTTAGTGCTGCTTTTGCTGCATAGCAAAGATTTTGGCATATAATAGTTCCATTATTTCTAGATTATTTGTTTCTAGATTTTTTGACTCCTCCTTTGATTTCTTCTCTTTAATTCTCCCTTTGGTGTTCAGTAGATGGTTGTGATTATCCCAGCTCTTATTTTGGTTGATTTCTACCTTCATCCCATTCCCTGCCCCCCCCCACCCAAAGATGCTTCATGTTATTTCAGTCTTCTTAAATTTATTGAGACTTGTTTTCTGTCTCCACAGATGATCAGTGTTCCACGTACTCTTGAGAAAAGTGTACCTTCCATTATTTTGCAATGGAATGGATGATTCCTATCATTTAAGTCCATTCAATTTTAGTCATATGTCATTTAAAGCCTTTGTCCCCTTGTTGAGTTTCTGTTTGGGTATTCTGGTCACTGATGTAAGTGAAGCGTTAAAATCTCCTGCTATTATTATGTTGCTATCAATGTCTTCCTTTAAATCTGTTAATATTTACTTTGTGTCTTTGGTGTTACTATGTTGGGTGTATAATTAGTGACTGTCATATCTTTCTGATATATAGTCCTATATCACTTAATGCTACTTTCATCAATGGGTCATATACATGATGATAGTTCCAGTGGACTATACCATCTAGAGTAGGTGTGTGACAGGTGATTCCATCTAGGTTTGTGTAATTGTGCTCTATGACATTTATACAATAAAGTCACCTAACAACACATTTCTCAGAAAGTATCCCTGTTGTTAAGTATTATTTGACTGTATCTTCATGGTTTTTCTTGCTCCCATCATTGCTATTTCTGCTTACAGAAACCCTATCACTGTCCCCATGACCTCTCCTTGAGCTCATTTCCTATTATTACTCATTCACAGTCTTGTAGGGACAGAGAACTTCTAAACTTGGAGCTTTTTTCTTGGTTCTGCCATGATTTGACTCAGTGATCTTAGCACAATCTCATAACCTTCCTGATCTAGGTTACACCACTTATAAATCAGACCCTTTTACTAGATAACATCTAAGCTTTCCCAACTGTGACATCTTAGGGTTTCATCATCATTTTCCTCTTTGAACACCCTCTCACTTGCTTTTCCTTGGTAAAGCTCTCTGTTGTGTTTTTGTTGCTTTTTCTTTTCTTTTATTTTCCATGGGGAACCAGTCCCCAAGTAGTAGCAACTGACTCTTGAACCTCTTTCTTAATCCCAAAATGACATATACATGTATAGTCCAAGAGATTGCACCACTCACACTAATTTTCTGAGAATGTTCTTCATCCTTCATTTTGGAAAATTAGCTTAAGCTTTATTAAATGTTGCATGTACTTAAGAGCAAACAATGTACTTGTCTGCATGTAAAACCTTAATGAGGCTCTGAGAAAGCAGGGAGAGGATTTGTCTCTTTGCCCCAGGCACTGTTGAAACATTTACCACTGGTGAACTCTAACAAATGCAATATTCCTCCACCTATTTTGCCAAAAAGTTTAATTTTCCAGTTCTTGGCCCTACATTGCAAGATTTGTGTTTACTAGGGCATTGTTAGAGATCTCGATATAATATAACACACCTCACTTAATTTCATAATAGATCTTCTTTCATCCATGGTGAGCACTAGAGATTCAACTTTGTTTAAGTAGTTGAATTCAGCTAAATAGGATAAAAAGTACAGTTGAATATCCCTCCTTGATTCTGCTTTAATTATTCATTTGTTTCAGTTTTTTCTGCCCCAACGACCTGGCATTTCTAGCTAGTAAACACAGTGACTGATACTTTTTATTCATTTTTATCAAGTCCTTTTTATCAAGAGCTTCTGAAAACAGAATTCCTTAACAGGATAAAAATGTTAATTCTGGTATCTAGAGGATAAGGATTTATTGTAGTCAATACTTAAAATAAGAGTGCCCTTATAACTGTATACTGTTCAGTTTCATCATGAGTTTGGATGTGAATATAAGTGTGTTCATGATGAAAATGCTATTGTCATTTACTTGACATTTGTTAATTTCCTACGCTGTCCTTATTCCCACTTTCTTGCCAATGGAACTATAATATTCCTTGTCCTTATTCCCACTTTCTTGCCAATGGAAAATCAACCAGCACTTACTTTTCTTCTCTCCCTCATCACTGGAGATGCCACATTTTTCATGGTATTGGATATACTACACTTTAAGCCAATTAGGCATACTTCTCTATGAATCTCTAGAGATGTTTCTTTTTTCTTGACAGAACAAGACAGATATAACTAGTATGGTCTTTGTTTCTTCTTCCTAACTTGAGTGTGAATGAATGAGTTGAGCTGCAGCAGCTACCCTGCAACCATGAGAATTTAAAAAAAGATAGTTACAAAAAAGCCAGTTTTAAGCTCTGGAATTACCAGGTTGTTGGACCAACATAAGTAATGGCTCATGCGGAATCTTATGATGTTTAAAAAAGAACCCTTTATTTCAGAGTCACTGTAGATGTTTTCTATTATTTACAGCTAGGTGTTCTCTTAACTGATAATCTCTCGAAAAGTTTATCATAGCTGAATAAACACCCACCCTTTGCTTGTCTTCCTATTACAGATACACAGCCTTCTATCTATTTGCCATAAGCACCACTGCTGGAAATCTGCATATCTGTCAAGAACTCTTCCCAATATGCAAGAAGCTAGACATGCTTAGTTGGATGACTGGCTGGGTCACCCCACTCAGAGGCAAAAGTGTGACTGGTGTGGCAACCAAGAGTGGTTGGTGGCTGGAGAAAAGGAAAGGGGTAACTCTCTGAGGAGGACTGGGGTGTAGACAAAGATTCAGCTCAGGGACAATCACATACTAACACTAAGAGGAGGAAACCAGTGCTTCCAGCTCCCCTAAGCTCATCTTAATTCTGCTCACTACCTGCTGTTTTGGAGATTATCATTAGGTTCGCCCATTTAACCGTCAGAGTTAGACAAGGTTAGACTTGAAAAATCATGGCTTTTTCCTTGTCCCAGACATGAACAAATCAACATTGAACCTTTATCTGCCACTCCCTCTCTAATAAATTAACAGAGTTTACATAACCTGCGGTCTGATAGTTTATATGGGCATCATTAAACACCATTATGCAGCTCTGTTTCTTGGCGTCAGCACACATTTTTCCAGGTGGAATTTTCCTTCTGTTTGTTAGTGGGTGGAGGCAAAGAGATGTGACATTCTCTTCTTTCTACCATTTTTAAAAAGTGAGATGGGATAAACTTTGTTTTAATAATTGCCCCACCTGAGTTCCAGTAGAGGGTCCCTGCTAAATGTGCTAAGCATCATTGCTGCAACATTCCATGCCAACGTTTTCATATTCCTAAGAAGTAAGGACAATTGTTTTTCCCACTGACAGATGAGAAAAAAAAGAGACTGTGAAGTGTTGGATAGATCCAGGATTGCTTGAGCTCAGGGTCAATGATGTAGAGTGATGATGTTGCAAAATGTACACAGCCAGAGAACCAGACTTTGTCAAAGAAGTGGGACAATTCTCACCTTGCTCAGTTTTCAAGAGTTTCCTGGCCTTTAAAAGGACAAATATAGCGCTGAAATATATGGTTTATGACTCATGTACTTTGGACTTTAACATTGTCAAATCATTGAATTTCTAACATGGTGGAAAGGCAAAGGTTTATAACCTGCAAGATTTATTTGCTCCTGTCTTCTTCTGATGAAAGAGATGATAGCCCTAAATGAGTTTAGAGTTTGATCTAGACTTCATTAGCAATTATGGTTCTCCTGAATTCCAGGTTTACCAGAGGGACTGGGTGTTAGTTACTAAGTTTGTTTTCTCACCCAGAGTTCTTAAAGTGTCTGCAGAAGCCCTGAGTCCTGGGACTTTTAGTCTCTTTCCCTGTCAGCAATGGTACCCAGAGGATGATGACCAAATGCTGAATTCTGTTACTGTATTTCTCCAAAGTTGCAGGGAGAAACAGCAAGCAAGCAGAGTTGATCCACTTAATACCCTTGAAAAAGCAGTAAGAATCATTGATTGTTTTTCATTATGACCTCAGATAACAAATGCCAGGCATTGGGGGTAGTGGGAAGTCATATTAAACAATTCTGCATATGAGAATGGTCACTCAAGAAAGCAGCAGGACAGAGTGAACAATCAATTGAAATAGCCACCTTTTCCCCCATGGGGATAGCATGTTCATGTGCAAGAGCAAATGATAGGAACACTGTGGTTACTTAAAGTTGAGTCTGTGACAGATCTTTTCTTGCATATGAAAGTATTGAGTGTATTTCTCTAAGGAAAAGAACTATCTTTGTTGCCTATGGTAAGTACAAAATTTGGAATTTTCTAGTGAAAACTAGAATTGTGGAGATCTTTACCCATAACTCTAGATGTTATATCTTCCTAGTATTTTTCTAATAGACCAAAGATAATAGTAACAGAGATCATTTTAAATATCATTTGGTGGTATTTTTCAGCATTGCAAGACCTGTCTGTGAAGTTCAGTAAACATAATTTTTCAGACAACTGTTATTGGCTGCTTCAAAAATCTTGCAAGCAAGAACTAAGGATTTTAAGGTAACAAAGTATGATGTGTTCTTTGATATTATTTTAGATTCCATGCTAGAAGTCATCACTAGGGAACTAGTCTTTATCAAGTTATGATGTAATGTTGAAGAATACCTACAGTTATCTGAAGAGGCATTCCAAAACATCACTCCTTTTCAATTACATGTTTACAGATTCATGAGGGTAGATTTTCATCACCTACTTAACACAGAACAACTTATTGCAAAAGACTGAATGTGAAACTGACATGAGAGAGGCCAACTATGTTCTTTCAGGTCAGATATGGAAGGCATTACAACATACAAACAACACACATTTCTTGTTATTTTTGTTTGTTTTGGAAAATGTAGTTTTTCTTTATAAGGAGCTATAAGTTAACATATAATGAATTTATTTTAAGGGAATGAATTAATAAGTATTTAAAAGTATTGTCAGAATTTCCATATATATATGTATGTATAAATATATAAAAGCTCCTTAGAGAACCCCTAAACATTAAAAAATGTATCAAAGATGACTGATATGGTATGAAGTTAAAAATAAATATTTTTTTAAAAATAAGATAGACTTTTTACCATAAAAGATAAATATTAGTTCATTTTCAAAAAAATGTGTAAGGAGTCTTGAGTCTAAAAATATGAAAATGATTTCCTAGGGAAATGGTAGGTTGTGGGGGAGTCCTACTTCCCTTTTATGACCTGGTAGCTGGTGGGTTAAGGGACCTAGACTCTAAAGTGTTACTTTGTCATCCAGGTGAAGTCTGAATATGCCTTTGGAACCTCTTATTGCATTCTATTTGCAGGAGGTTGATAGACTCATGATAAGACCGTGCAAGAACTTAGCGATTCATCAGATCCATTCTTAGCTGAGGAACAAAGCCAATTTCTCTGCCAGGGTTTGGTCTAGGGTCATCGGCATATAATATTGAAATGGGCTTCATTTTGTGTTCTATAGATTTAAAGTAGTTGGCTCAAGGAACCCAGAACATTTTTTTTTCTGGTTTACAGAATCACAGAAGCATAGAGCTCCAGGCTCCTGTGGATTTTATCTAGGTCAGAACTTGGCCTTCAAGCAAGTTTCAGAAAAGCTTCTGAAACATGGTTATCTCATCTACCAGGCCTTCCCAGGAACTGTGTTTAGATTTTTCTAAATAGTTTATTGCCACGGTTTCTAATCTGGGTTACATTTTATTTATGATTTATCTTAGGAAGCTTTGATTTAAAACTTTTTTATTCAGGTAAATGAATTTTCATTTATGAAGAGGAGGAAGATGAGGAGGAGGAAAGGGGAGGAAGGAGAAGAAAAATGAAGATATACCACTCTCTCTAAAATAGTACTCATTTAATTACTTTTTCAAATTAATGTTGCAGTTAAATGAAGAAGGGCAATATTAATTTAGTTTATGTATGTATGATTACTGAAAGAGGTGGCCGCTTGTCAAGTCATTACAAGGTTAAATGTCTCTAATTAAACATATTAATCATGCATTTGGAGAGGATATTTTTACATGGTGTATTATGAGGAGAACAGCCATTGCCACAATTAAATATACACTTAAATTATTTTGCTTAACTAAAAATAACAGGCATGCATTTTGCTATATTTTTCTCATGTTTATTTTAATAAAAACTGCATATGGATTTTGACTCTGCTCCATATTTCTAAATGTTACATATGATCCTTTAAAATAAAACTCAGGTAGATTTTTCTCCAGGTCAACATTGAAATACATAATGATAAATTAGGTCATTAACTCAGTTTTCACCCTTTCATTTCACCCTTGTCTTTGAACCAGGAGAGACATGTTTTTAAAACACTAAAGGATTTATTCATTATTACCTAAATTCATCCAAAAGAAGAGAGTATGTATAACTGTTGAAGTTTCTGGTACTAAGTTAGCATCTTTTAGATAGTATCTGAAGAAGGTTTAAGTGTTTATACATTTTTTAGTTCACTTGGGACCTTTAAATTTGTGTGTGTTTGTGTGTGTGTTTGTGTGCGTGTGTCATTTATGCTCATACTCCTGTGTTATGATGGAATTTAAAAAATTAATTTCCTTTAATTTTTTTCTTATATCATTGTAGTATCCATATTTCTCCTGCCATGATATCACCCACAAATAGTCACCTAGAAATAGTTTATTCCTCCTTCCCCCTCCTTTGTTGCATGCTTTAGTTTTATGGTCAGTTTGTTAGCTTTGACTTTTTCTTGTCCTTTTGTTTGATTTTTCTCTATTCTATATCTGAGACAATTTCAGGTAACACTGGTTGACGACATGGTATGTCATTCAGAGGTACAGGCTCCCTACACCACACCTACCATAGGCACCCTTGGCCCTCCACCCTGGTCCCTGTGCTCCTCTTGACTTTGGTTCTTCTTTCCCATCTTATAATCTCAGTTCCTCACTGAGCTCTCAAGGGCTTCTTCCTGGCTTGGTCTGGCCAATTCCCAATTTTGTTTTAAATCACTTTCCTTTGGTGCCTTGGATTTGCAGCCCTTGTGATCATCACCACCATCCTTCAAGACAACTGTCCTGTCTTTCCTTCATGGCTATTAAGAACATTGACACTAGAACTAAATTTCTGGAAGGTGTTCATGAGAACAATCTGGAAATAAGATACAAAACACATATGCTATTTGCAAACTTGTTTCAATGGCTACACAGTCATACCACACTCCACTGATCTTAAATTTCTCCTTGTGACCATACATTTCAGCTTTATCATAGCTGGAGCCAAAACTAAGTGTAAAAGCATTGACCAAATGAATCTTTGGGTTTCGTGTTAAGTAACCTATTTTGACGCAAGGTCTTTCCCTCCACCAGAGCTGCGCTCTTAGCTAATCTGCAGCCAGGTTTCCTCAAGGATCACTCCAAGACATACTGCTCTTCCTTGGTATATCCTAGACTGTCCTCCATAGAGTTTCTTCCTGTTCAGAAACCATCAAAGGATCTTTTTCCTCTTGTGCCACATGATCCTCTGAGATTTTCTTGGGTTCCATAATCCTATCCTGAGGGCTCACTTTCCTTATTTCCTGAAGAATTCCACTGAGGAGGAGGGTGTCCTCAGGGTTCCTCACAGATGCAGTGAATTCTTCCCTACCCTCGTGTCTCTAGCCAGCATCTTGTCTTCCTCAAAGCCTTCTAGATGTTTCTTCAGTCTTCCATGCGTTTCTCTCTGTGTGTAGGGCTGAACAGGAAATGGCAAGAATTTGATAAAAGTGGTCTCTTCTGCTCTCAGAATACTACTTCACACAAACAAAACCCCTCCTTTCACAGGGACTTGTGGACATCCAGTTTATTGTCTCTGTTATAAAATCTTCACTTGAGAAAAGCTTCAGGCTTGATAGGTAGTGACATGCCACATTTTTCATTTCACCCTGGTTTTAAGTGTGTCTGTAATATCCACTGTCTTCTAAAATGTTTGCCTTAGTTTCATTTCTTCAACTAGAGAGTACGTTCTTTGAAGAAAGGAACAAAAGAACCTCAGGTGACAAAACAGATAACTCTGATGAAACAGGATACAGTGAATATAATTGAATACCCATGAACCAGTCAACAATAAAACATGAATGCAAGTTATGCCTTATTGCCCAAAGGGATATGCTTTAGGTCCCAGAGAACATCCGTTCCTGGATGAGGCTGCATCAAAGTGCTGGGTCCCCTTCTGTGATATAGTGAGGAGGAGGGCCAGGATTCTACCCCATCCACTTAGATCTTGAGGGATGCCCCATTGAATAGTCTGCTCCATCAGATAGCCCTCTATGGAGGACCTACAGGCAAGAAGAGGACTATCAGGTAGCTGGAATAGGGAAAACAGGAAAACAATGAAGTACAAGGAAAGAGAAGGAATAACAGAGGAAGCAAATGAAGAGGACAGAGAGAAAACTTGTCGGAATGTGGAGGCAACAAATACAGAAGTCATGGAATTGAGAAAAGGTACCAAATTCAAGTTCTTGAAAATTTTTGTAACAAGTACCTATTCCTACCTTTTGAGAGTTTCCACTTTCACTTCTTTTGTCACTGACAGACACAGGAGGGTGAGGTAGACAGGAATACATCTGCATGTTTAGGTTGAGTGTAGCCTACTGGGGAAATGTGTCTGTTTCTTCAATGGCTCAACCTCAGAACAGGTTGGTTTTGCTGGTTGTTTTCTATTCATCCTTTCACCTTGTGATCGTACCATCTCCAGACTAGACTTGTATGCTTTCTTGTTGCCATCCTGCTAGTATTTTTATTTCACATGCTGAAGCTGACTTTATTAATCATTGTTGTTTTATTTTTGTAAGCACTCACCAAAGAGTGATTTTCTTCTAAAGAAGTCCACCATTAAAAAAAGCTACGTAACAAATTTTAAAAGGTCAAAGGGTGAAAAATATCATGGCATTTAATAAATTTTGCATATATATCTAATTTACTTGAGGGAAGATAAAGAATAGTTATTACCAGAACAAATATAATAATAACCCTAATTAACGATAACACTGAATAAGTATTTTAGTGGAGATTTGACATGCCAAGCAAATATTTTTGTAAGATGTAACTATTGATGAGAATCTACTTAGGTTGTTCTAATTGACTTCATTTTAATTATTAGTCTTATGTTTGTCTTCCTTCTGGGACTTTATAAGCACACAGAGAATGTGGGCTCTTATTAAATAAATTGAGGGGGAGATCCAATGTCAAATCTGGGACATGGTTTCCCAAGCCTGGTCCTCACAATGTTATTCTGAGGTAGAAGCTGGCAAAATTGTCTGCTAAGAGGTTAAAGAGCAAACATCTTAGACTTTGCAAATCATAGGGTCTCTGTCCCAACTTTGGGTTTGTAGCAGAAAGTTGATGTGCAAAGCGATAAGCATGGGTATGTGCCAGTAAATCATTCTTTGCAAAAAAGTGAGTAAAATCAGAACAGCTTATGAGTACTTACAAAACCAAGGTCAGTATTACGAACATCAGCATCTGATCTCTGTATCCAGCCCAGAAGCATTGTTTCAGACTTGTTGATGTCTCTCTGGGTTGCTTAGAGAACGATGTTTTTTCTTCTCTTATTTCTTATATCTAAAGCTGGGTGAAGGATGCTTCTGCAGATTGGACTCAGCAAACAGAGGGCAGGCTAAATCTTGTCTGCCCGTTTATGTCAAGAAATTTTTGTGACTGCTTTTGGACAACCTAAGTAGAGTTTAGTGCATGCTACAGTGATCAGTTCCCCAAATCTAAAATATTTACTATCTGGCTCTTTCCAACAAGCCTGTATTGAGCCCTGCTTTCTATTGTTAATTACTATTTCAACTTGAAGAAATGACACATCATGATTGTCAATTGCCAATGTGATAAGTATGTCTCCTGAATTTATTATTCACAGAGAAATCTGATAAACATGTGAACATAAATTACTAAATACTATACTAAAACTATGGGGATTCTGATGCTTTCTTGCTTCTGTTTAGTTTGCAAGAACAGCACTGCACCTGGCAACAATAGGACCCATTTTAAAGGGAGAGAAATAAAAACTTCAGTCCTTCATAAATGAACAAGTTATTTTTCTGAGTGTCCGCTGGGGAGTGTCTCATTGCACAGACTGAATATAGGCGGAGAAGAGGTAACTAAGACCCCTGACTCTGAATAAAAGGGCACCATTGAGAAACCAGGGGTGCTTAAGTCATTGCAATTCTGGACCCAAATTTGAGAGATGCTACGACAAAGCACAAAGCCGCCCTGCAGACTTGCATTGTCCATATATGTTCTTTAACCCCCAAATCACTGCAAAGCCCCTCCTCAAAGAGCTGATTCAAGAGTCACATCTCTCCCGCCAGCTGAGGTCACATTAAACTGGTTCTGTTCCCAAAAGCTGGTGGCAAGGTTTTTGAGTTCTATGCCATCAAGTAGCTGACTGATGTTTGGAAACAATACCACCCAAAGTAATTCCCATTACGTACCCTGAGCCTTGTAAAGTTACCTTTATTGGTTTCAGCAAAGAGGCAAACTACCAAGTCAACATGCAAAACATTTTGTATGCAAACAGTGAATGAGCAGAAAGAGAACGGAAACAAAAATCCAACCGACTGTCACCTTAAAGAATACCATGCCTGGCAATAAAATGAACAAAGGGGATGATAGGAGAATTGCTCTGGGGAAGACAGGGATTGAGCAGGGAGGACTCAACATGGGGCATAGTTTGAATGGACTCTTGCTTGTGCCAATCTATCTTCCATTCCTGATAGTGGAGAGGTGTTGTGGTAACACTATTTTCATGAACCTTCAGAGAGAGAGAAGCACTTCCTCTCTCAGTCCATGGACCCTAGTTTATTTGTCTACTGCCCCCAAGGTATCTGCTGAATTCCATTCTGAATGTAATAAGCTTCTGGAGAGCTGTGTTGCACAATTCTGAGGAAAGCTAATCCTATTTCTCTGATGTGGAGAGGTGGGATCTTGGCAGGAGAGAGAGACTTCACCCTCTGTAGCCAGTTGTCATTGATCCATGGGCTTCTGCCATCAAATTAGGGATTTGGTAGCTCAAAGACCACTGAAGGCTAGTGGATAGATCTACTTTAGTTTGTGAAGAGGTGGGCATCCCAGGTATTTGCAAGCTACCTAGGAAGGGGAGGGGTGCCCTGCATGTGGGCAACACTCTCGAAGGCCATGGGAGCAAAGGCAAGAGCCAGGAGACAGATAAAGAGAAAGCATTAGTTGTCCATATAGTGTCCTTCACTGTGGGTGGAGCACATCACTGTGCCGTCAGAGTGTGAGGAGAAATTATTCTGGCTTTGTGTACTGCCTCTCCATGCTGTCACTTACCTCTCCCAATCAGGGAGGCAATAAGATCCTATGAGGAGGCCTCCACTAGGGTGGCTATCTTGAGCTTTCCACTGAAGAGCAGGAAAGGGCAACGTCCTGAGACACGTTCATGAGCTGGTGTGGAGCTACTCTGTTGGACTGAAGAGGTCACTCAACTGACCCTGAAGTGAGGTGTGAAGTGCCCCCCTTCTTCCCAGATTGTTCTGGAGGGTGCACTGACTCCAGGAAAATAGTTTCTGCATCTGGAAATAGAAGTTTTGTTGGGGGCCCTCTTGAGTTTCCTTTGGGAACTTGGAACAAAAGCCCCAAAGGTCTTGTGGGCTCATCAGAAGGACCTCCATGTCTGCCTGTCTTTTGGGACTGGAGAGTGGAGCTGGACACGAAATACAGTACAAGCCTGCCCCATCCCACAGTGCTATGTCCTGGAGAAACACTGCTGTGGATTTCCATCTTCTTCTGAACTGATAATTTAACAAGACATCCTTGGATGTCTTCCAGGAGCTCTGTTAGACTACCCTGCTCCACAGTCACTTCTCTAGAGAGCTGTTTACTGGAAGATTGAGCATTATATCTCATTTGGAATTGATCACACCTCTGGGTGTTTTCTTTAGCATGACTTTGAAATGAAAAGAAATGGCTTATACCTTGGGACTCACTCCTCTGTAATTAACTGTTAAAAAAATCCTCCTTGATCTTTTCCTTGGAAGGGGTCTTCTGTCTCAGCTTCTCTTATAACTTTGCCTTGCAACCTGGTGTTGCAAGGTTGGTCATGTTAAAAAACCAAGCCAAACAAAAATTGAAGAAATTGACCAAATATCTTCAGTTAGGAAGAGTGCTCAATATTTTATATGGTGGAAGGGTAATGAGGAAAATAGGTTCTGTGAGAAAAAAGACAAAACACAGCAAACCCAAAAAGCAACCTTAGAGAAGATGAAGGGAAATGAGTTTCAAAATGTCTGCTGTCAATGGACCTATACTGAATTGTGCACAGAAAAGCAAAACTGGCTGCTAAGGCAGGTGGGGGCTGTTCATGTTGTCACCTGGTCTGTTGGGAGGATGATGGATGTGATGTCTGATTTTGCTCCTGGTCCAACATGGGAACATGAAATAATGAGAGAACATCTATTTATTTTCCATTTCATCTTTAAAGAAGTAATTTTAGTACAGAGCATAGAGAAACCAAATGAAAGGTCAAGAAAAAGACAAAACTATAAGCTGAACATAGATCTGAGCATTCCAGCAGGGGAGGGGAAAGAGGGGGTTCAAACAGGAGAAGGAGTAACACAAGGGACTATGGTGATGTCTCATGAGTAATATGGTGGTAGAAGAACTATGGGTGGTGGAAGAACTACAACAATGTAAGAAAATTTTAAAAATGAATAAAAATTAGAAGAAATAAATTATTTTGTGATTTTACAACTTCTATACGGATATGGTTGAATATACAGAAATATGTAATTACTAAATAAGTGACTAGACACATATCAGGAGTGGGATGGGACACCATTTCAGATTGCATTCCAGGCCCCCATGCTTTGTATGATTATGAGAAGATCAGGCTTCTCAGAAGATTGGATTGGCACACATTTGAGACCATTTAATTCAGCACAGGCTAGATTTACGCTAGGAATAAATAAAGTAATTTAGAAACTGGAAATGAGGCTTATTCACAACCTTCAAGAATCATTCAAGAATCATAGATCAATGATATGTTTATCAATATAAACAAAGCTGATGAAAATATTAGAGTTAAGGAAAAAATATTCTGTTGGTGCTCTGTCTTTAAGTGATCTCTCCTTTCCTTCAACACATATGCATGGTCTTAAGTCAACTATGGTGATGAGCAAAAAATATGTGGTCCTTTACCTCAGAACTCTGGAGTTGGAAGACTTTCACTGTATATGTCCTAATAGGCAGGTGCTGTGTACTGACATGAGGGCATTCAGGGCTTAAGGAGACCACCCATTGGAAGAAATGACTTTGTTTAGTGACAAGGAAGATGGGCTTGTAAGCAGTGGAATAGACTTGGTCAGAATAATATCGTAAGCCATCGCTTTGCTTATGGTGCAAAAAACTCAATTATATTGCATGCTGAATTTTATAGCATGAAAGAAATAAGTACAATGACTATCTATTTAGTGGTTTAAAATAAATCTTAATTACAAATAGTCCCTTTCTAACTTATGTCATTTTTGACCCCTCCTAGTAACAAGAATTTTTTTTTTCAAGTCTAGAAAAGCATTGAATCTATGATCGTAGACCTTAAAGAAATCATTTTAACCTTTCCTTGCTTTTTGAGGGGTATTTCCAATGTTTAATAAAATGCTCCAATTGACTAATTGAGCTAAAGTTTATTCATCATCCTATAGCATAAAACTTACATTTCCAGTTTTGAGTCACTTATTATGAATTACTCTCCTACATTATAAAATCAATGATCTCAAATTTCTGAATTTATCAAGAGTGAGTTATATTAGCATTTCAGATAAATCATTTGGGCATCATTAAAATTCTAGATGCTGCAAGAAGTCATGACACTAAGGGATTTTTACAATTCATTTGATTTTACAAACCAGGAGGCTATTTTTAGAAATTCCATTCACTGTATATAGAGTACAACATGTTATTTAACACAGTCACAAAGTGCCTCGCCACTTTACAGACTGTAGTGTTTGGCTCAGTCAGGTTCTGAGCCAAAGCTTTGTGTTTATCAATCTCAAGTGCATTTGGAGCCTCTGTGCAAATACCTACTTGTAAATGTCTGTACAGACCCAGTTCATGCCCATCTCTGGGTACTCGTGGTGCCCTGTTAAAGTGGCAGGCATTCATTGTCTGCACAGTGTACCCAAATGGGTTGAAACATACTCATCACCTTTCAAAATCCTTCAAGTGTTTGTATTGTACTTTCAATAAACTAAGTTTCAAAGCAGGTAGGCATACTGCCAATAAGCAGACCCACCCAGGGGTGGGATTCTGGCATTTCTTATTGAATGCTGTGTGCCATTAAGGAAAAGTGTTTCAAACAAGGAGGGAGAGTCCAGGGTGGAGAGGGAATTTTTTTTTAATGTCCTGTTTTCACAGCAATCTGAGGTTTGTGCCAAACCATAAATATTTCTAATTTTGGTTCGGATCTTTAATCTTCAGCACTGTGGGCCTCTTTGTCTCCCTGACCCCCCAAACTCTCCATTTTGTTAGAGCACAGGGATAAGAGGCAGCTCCTCGAATTACCCTAACCTTGCACTGGGTCACAGGCCATCAGTCCTTCTGACTACTCACAGTTAATTCCAGCAGCACAGCCAGGCGCCTGTCAAACCTAATGGATTCATCACTATTAATAAGTTTGGCGCCTAATTTACTACGAGTTGGCACTAGCAGTGACGCTGGGAGAAGATCACATGTCTCAGCTGATGTGCTGATTCTTCCCTGCCAAAATGGACCCTCCTGCCAAAGTCGATGAGAAAAACTGACAGTCTGATGACTAACTCTTCATCTCGTGTGGAGCTTTTGGCAGCCAGCACCCTTTTGCAAAACACAGCACGTTTTTAAAATTCCTGCAAATAATAATGATCATCATAAAGGAGATACTTAGCCAAAGAAGAAGCCTGGTTTTCATGATCTCTCTGTGGTGTCAGTACAGTTGGGCTTGATGTTGGACCTAGCAAGGACCTAGGATAGTGTGCACTTGTAGATGGATTTCTGAGAGCCCGAGTTAAGCTGCAGTGGCCAAATAGTACCATGTCTTGTTGGCCTAAGTTGATAAGTAAATTGCTGGTCTGTTGGAAAGGACCAAGCAATTGAGAATGAAGTCCTTTAGCAAGCCTGTTGCCATTTTCTCTTGGGGAAACGTTAGGTGTTCTATATACTGGTTTTTGTTTGCTCGGTAACTAAACATACCTCTTCCAAGTAATGATGCACTAAGAACCAATGTGATTTTGCAGTTTTACAACCTCTAGATGACCTGGGCATATCCTGGGCACTGAGTACTGATTCAGAGGACATGCACTCCAGCAAAACAAGACTAGTAAGGCTGAGGCATAGAGATCACCCTGACTCTCACTGTTAGTTATGTCAGTGCACGGAAAAACAACCCACAAAAATTAAACAACCCAGTTTCAGTTTTGGAAATTTAAGATCTCCCTTTTGGAAAGAAGAAGAAAACACTGTTTTTTCAGGGCTTATTTGATTTATTATCTTGCTGAATAAACTTAAAGCTTATTTAAAAAAGTATAAGAGTTTTCTTTGATACTATCTAAAACTTTACTATTCTTTCTGACAAATCCATGCCAAAAATGTAAATTCAGCAGTAATTTTTAAATTTTTTCAGCAGTGTTTTAAATCTAAATGTTTGTTTTAAAGTTAAAATATTATGTATGTTAAATTAAATGAAATATGTAAGCCCTCATAAGAAGTGTTCTGATCATCTATAGTAATAAAAGGGATGAAGATGTGAGATAAAATGTTTTCATGATAACCTCCAGTTTCATAATAACACCAAAACAGCAAAATTTTTGTTCTCATGATACATAAAACAAGAAAGTAGTATTGAAAAGCACCTAACACAGATATTCTATACTTTATTGCTGTAAAATTTGGAATCTTTTGTGCTTCTTAAATATGTACATTTATGTCTTTCATAGCAAGGAAATTTTTGACACTTGTTTTTCCAAACATTCTGTGCCATTTCTCTCTCTCTCCTTCTAGGATGCTAATTACATCAATCACATGTATTTTAGATCTTCTCATTTTTGTCTTGGATATTTGCTGACTTTTCTTCTTTTTTTATCTTTATTTTTCCCATGGCTAATTTTTACAAATTTATGTTCCAAGTTCATTGACTATTTTATCATCTCTACTCTCTTATTATGGTCATCTAATGACTGCTTAATTTAAATTTTTTTCTTTTTGTTTAATGTAGAATTTCCATTAGATTCTTAATAAGTGTGTCTCCAATGAGCTTTTTTACTTGATTATTCATTACAAGTATAATTTTCTTTATATAATATAGCAAACATTAAAAATCCTTCTTTTCTAGTTATAGTTCATGTTGGGTCTCCATTTTAGCTCTTGAGTTTCTTCAAGTATCTAATTTTGGATCCCATTCTGGATATTGTTGAGACTCTGAATTATGACTTGTTGCTCTGAAGATTATTGCTCGAATTTTTACTTTAATGGATAAGTTGACCAGACTGAAATTTTAAATACTATGTCCCCAGAGTGTTTTCCTCCTCCCAAGTGTAGACTCCCTTCCATATTTTACTGATCTTCTTTTCTCTTTAGTGTCATCAGGGAGTCTTATAAAAATGTTTTTACCAGTTTTGCACACCCTGACTCTTCACTTCACCCCTAAGAGTCTGGGGATGAATTTAGTGAGAGCACAGTGACACTGCAAGGTGAATAAATGACGCCACTGGTTGTTCAGTTCCTGAAAGTCTTAATGGAAAGAATTGAAGTAGTACTTGTGAGGTCTCCATGGAAATTTGCTTTCTACATGTTGTATGTGGCCAAGATAGCAGTGGGCAGTATACAAGGTGTGGGCTCCATATGCTTTTATCAGTGTAGTATTTAAATGGGGGTAAGATTGCTTGTTGTTAGTACAATGGTATTTGTGGAGGGAGGAACAATGAAATGCACTTTGGGTAATTTCTCAGATTCTTGGAGTGGTAGATAAAGGGGCAAGAACAGGGTTGAATTCTTTTCTGGGGGAAAAAGAGATATACTCTTTACACAATAGAAATTTGAATCTTGAAGAACATTTTCTTACAGAACTCAGTTTCCTCACCCCTGAAATGTCCAGGCTTGACAGGTGATCTCCCAATCAAAATCAAGTCTCAGTAAAAGAGCAATGGGGTGCTTTGAGAGAGAATGAAGGAGCTGATGAGGCAGATTATATATCTGCATTTTAATCGGTGATAGACCCTCCTGCTCCCACTCCACACCTCTGCTTTCACAACCCAATTGATGAATTGCTGACCGTGAAAGTACATATGCATTTGGGTCCCAGTGAGACTATTTTAGAAATCAGGCAGTTCTCCAAGGCATGGACAGGATCAAATATACACATACGCATACACACGGACCTTTCTGAAGTCCAAGGTCAACACTAAAAGTAGATATTCTCATATGGAAGTGTAGTCTTCTCTAAACTTAAAACTAAACAAAAAGTTCAGAGTGTAATTTTTCTGCTCCAAAGACTATAGTGTTCTACCTGTGTGGCTGCTCTGTAGACAGTTTCCTATATTATGTGTTGCTGAGTGCTTGGTCCTGCCTGTTGGAGTTGGAAACTGTCCATCTGTGGTCTCCAGTCCTCTGCAGTGTGACTCAGGCTCAGGGCCCATCATGTGAGTTGGAGAGAAGAGTGTTGAATCACGCCAATCTGAGACACCCACATGCCAACTGACTGGGAGCATCAATAGGGAGTATTCAGGACAAGAGAAGAAAAGATCCTTTGGAGGTAGGGGTCAACAAGATCTGGCTGAGTCGGTTCATGAGGCCATAAGAGATCTACAGCTGAGGACTAGCCAAGAAGTTCAACATCCCTACCAGTAAACAGTCTTATCAGAGAGGCTTCATATCTAGGCCTGGGATGCACTTGTTTATCCCCAAATATCCAAATTCAAGTCTCACTTAAATTCTAGCCTATCATTCTAAGGACCAAACTCTGGTGAGCTGCCTGCCTCAAGGAGGGCTGGAATTCTGGCTCTGGGTGAGTCTCACCTCAGAGGGTTTCCTGAGTGCTTCATGGGTGTAAGAGAGCACCTGGGGCAGGTGCTGTGTCACCCATCCCTTTACTTGCCCCTGTTAAATGAAACTTTCTGTCATAGTTCTTCCCAGTATAGTTCTTTGACTTATTATTTTAGTGACAAGTTTTTAGGTCTTCAATAGCTAACTTTAAGTATCTCAGGCTAAGTAAGCTTTGTAGTCCTAATGGATCTCACCTGCTACTAAAGAGAATTCCACCTTGGGTTTGTCCCTTCCAGAAACTTTGACCGAGGACCACTCAGTGAGCAGAAACTGATACTATGTCCTCAACAATACTTGCTGTTTCTCACTTTTTGACTAAAAGCCATTCTCAGAGGTGTGAGGTGATATCTCATAGTTGTTTTGATTTGGTCCTCAAAAAATTACAAATTGACATTTTATGTGGTTCAGGTGACTCACTTCTGGGGGTTCACTCAAAGAATACAAAATGAAGAACTCAAAGAGATCTATACAGCCCAGATTTATAGCAAATCTATTTACAATGTCCAAGAAGTGGAAGCAACCTCAGTGACCCTTGAGATGTGAGCAGATAAAGAAATCATAGCATACATGCACACTACTCAGCTATGAAAACATGAAATGCAGCCACTTACGATAACTTGGAAGGCAGCTATGCTCACCACTATACCACCAACGTGCCCTACTTACAATAACTTGGATGGACTTAGAGGCTATTATATTTAGCAAAATAAATCAAAAGGAGAAAGACAAACACTGTGTGATTTCACTCATGTGGTATGTAGAGATTTCAAACAGATGACTGAAGTAAATAAAACATCAGCAAACTTTTGGACTGTAAGAGCAAATTAGGGGTTACCTGAAGTGAAGGGGAGCAGAAAGGGGTAAATTGAGTAAAAGGGTTCAATTGTATGTTGAAAGAATTGGATTTTTAGCGGTGAAATTAATGTATGTACATAACGTACAGATTATGATTTATAATCATGCACACCTGAAACTTATATAATATCATAATACAATGTTTCTTCAATAAAATTTTAAAAAGAAAAAGACACTCCTGTAACACAAAGTTACAGGAGGAACTGGAATTAAAAATCCAACCTGGTTGAGTCTCTTTCAAGACCTATCCAAAGAATTTAGGGCTGAAAATGTGCTGATATGGAAAATTTTTCAAAGGAAAAGTGAAAAAATTACAAGTGTGCTGAACTATTCCCAAAACTCTTGAAGGGGTGTCCTCATGGCCACCTTTCTTTCTGCAGCTTTTTCTGAACATTATCTATATTCCCCATCTGTGGCCTGGCACATGGTTTTCCACAGAGAGGAATCCCTGTGAGACTGCCTATGCCAAGTGCAGGGTGTCAGTCTATTCAGTCTATTTCTATTATTTCTATGAATTGAGTGGAATAAAAAAAAAAAGCACATGCAGGAATTTTAGTTATGACCTCTTTTTTATTTATTTATTTTTTTGCAGTAATATACCCATGACTCCAGAAAGGGTGGTGAAAAATGAGATTAAAAAGTAATCATGTTTACTTCCTATGAAGATAAAAGAGGAGCAAGTGATGAGAAAAATCCTTGAAAAGTACCTTCCTCACTCAATACAATGGAACCTAGGACACAAAATTGGTCCAACCTCTGGAGCCAGCAGTAAGTGAATGCTGTATCAGGTCAAGCTAGAAAGTCTAATAATAGGGGTGGGCAGAGTGGTTCAAACAGGTACTAAAAGTCAAGAGGCCCCTAAGAAGCCAATTCAAGTTATCTTTTTCCAAGCTGACCACACATCATGGCTTGCCCAGAACAGTTGCAGTTCGTGCACTGCATCCAATGTAATTGCTAACAGCTCCCTGTCTGTGCTCAAGAATGTGCCATTTAGGATGATAAATTATGTGGCTGAAGTCTCTAAGAACTCAACCTACAGCTTTTTATGCTTTTTCCCCTTCATTTTTTCAATATTCCTATCCAATTCTGCAAGCCTCTCTTTGCCAAGTTGACTTAACTCAAGCGTCACCTACATTCCATCACCTGTGATCCTCAGGTGAGTCCTTAGCCTTTGATGGACATTTGAAGCCTATACACCATCACCCAGATATTTACTGAGTTCCTCCTGTTTGCACAATGCTGTAAGCCAAACCTCAGATGTCCTTCTACAATGCCCATCTCACCCACCCACATCTCCTTACCTACTTCTTCCAGATTGGGCTTAGGTGATGTTGTATCCTGAAGCCTTGCTCTTGTTCCCCATCTTTATCATCATTTTTTCCTTTATCATTTTTAATCCACTTTTCATCTGATTGCCACTAGGAGATTATTTCTTTTAATTGGTTAGGCTGTAACTCAAGTTGATTTTAAGGAAGAACTCCCTCGTAGATCACTAAGTAAAAGGAAGCTTCGTTCTTTCTGAAGGAAATGAGCCAGGGTTGAGTGGTCTGGGGGGTGATGCTGACATTCTCAACCTGTGATGCTTTGTCACTATTAACCAATAGGAAGGGAACAGGAGAGCAAGGGGGCTTCATTTTCAGTGAGTGTGCTCACAGCCTCATTTTCCTGTCCTGTTCACATCTTGTAATCCTCAGCTTGGTCACATGGTGTCAAAGGGCTATATCTGGTTGCAATGGAGAACTACAAGTGTAATTTAAAAAAAAAACTACAGATTGTAAGTGTAGCTGAAACGCAGAGGATTCTGTTACTGAGAGGAGGCAAGGTATCCTGGGGGGTTGGGGGTATGTGTGGGGTAGAAATGAGCAGTTTCTGGTATTTTATTCATTCAAAATTTATCTCTAGCTAATGTCAACCACAGAAATCATTCTCCTTTCCATAGAAACAAATTCTGTACAAATAGCACATGAAACTGGTGCCCAAAAAATATTTCATTGATGTTGCTGTTCATAGTTCATCATATTTGTGAGAGTAAGCATGTGATTTTTATTTAAATGTTGCCAGAGATTGCACTCACTGTTGACACTAATTTAACTCAATTGCCACAATAAATCAGCGTGTACCCCAAATCAGGTCCGGCTAACACATGGAGAGCTCAGACTTTGTTAATACTGGCTTGTCTTCAACCTTTTTCCTGAACTTATCCTCTTTTTCATCCACTCTGATTGCTCTTTTCCAGGACCATAAACCACCCATAAATATTCCATAGAGTTGGGATTTCACTTTTCAATTTTTAAAATTCTCATTTTTTGTATATGTATGTTTTCCTACATGGCTGTAGTCTCCATACTTCTCCTACCACCATATTACTTGTGAATAGTCAGTAGTTTCCTTTGTGTTCATTCCTCTCCTGTTTTCTCCACCCCACCCCCACATCAGTCCCTCCATCTCCTTTGCTGTGCATTTCAGTTTCACGGTCAGGTTGTTAGTTTTTACTGTTTTTGAACTTTGTTTAGTTTTTCTGTATTCCACATATGAGTGAGACCATCTGGTATTTATCTTTTTCCTTCTGACTAATTTTCCTTCCAGCTCCATCCATATTGCTGTGAATGGCATCAGTTTGTCTATTTTGAACACTGAATAACATTCCATTGTATAAATATACCATAGCTGTTTTACCCATTTGTGTCTTTTGGGGCATTTGGGTTGTTTCTAAATCTTGGCTATTGTAAACAATGCTGGAGTAAACATAGGAGTGCAGATTTCCTTATGGTTCATATTCTTAAAAAACAGAATGGTCTGGGATGAGGTGGGCATCAGTGTGGGGGTTTAACTGTGGTCATAATGGGCCCAGAGCCATGACCACAGGGAAGTACTACTCTCTGCCAAACAGGTGCCTGATGATTTTCGACCACATACAGATCTGATTTGAGGTGATGTGCTGAATGAAATGTGAGAGTGTGGAGATACAAGGAAGTGTCAGGGCCCGAGCTTAGAGGATTCCCATGTGCCTGGCCCTGGATTTTGTGCTTGAATCAAGCCAAATAACTGATGTTGAGATCTGATTGGGCATCCTGAGCACTTATGAGAGCATGCTGATCAGTGTTGGGCATCCTCTTGGTCCTGGCATGAAGTGGCAGTGGACAGCTCCATTTTAACTGCAGAGTTTAAGTTAGAGGTCAGAATTAGGGCAGAATCCAAGGAAAAGGCAATATCCCCATTACTTTCCAAGGATCCCTTGTGCTTACAGGCACCCAGATTTTTCCCTCCAGAGAACTAGTGCCCATGGATTCTGACCCGCAGGACCATCTTCGGCATTCCACTGGACTCTTCAAGCTGCCAGCACCAGGTATCATGATTGATGATAATGACCTGAGTCTCTTTGTGTTTTCGCTGCGAGGTGGTTTGTGTGTGTGTGTGTGTGTTTGGGATGTGCCTTGTCCCTGCCTAGTTCAAGGGAACCTGGGTGTCTGTGACCATCCTTGCATTGTTTTCCTCCAGGGGATCCTGCAGCCAAAGCAGGCTATGGACATATCTCAGACCCAGGTGATTCCCTTTCAATGTTTCAGCTTTCTGATTCTTATGCCAAAATGATAACTGAAAATGTAAGTTGTCATTGTTTGCCCACTCAGATCTCTGTAAAGATGAACGGATTCTATGGTTATTACTGACTTGAAATGATTCATTAAATCAAAATACCCCTTATTAAAATTCTCTCACCTTCACTTTTAAAGATTGTTTATTCCAACTCAGCTCCCTAGCTATTTAGTGTGAAAATATGAAACTCTAATTATGGCTTTTGCAAAAAGAACTAAACTATACAGTGAGATAAGTTTAGTATGTGGTGAAATTTAACTATAGAAGCAAGAATTGCCCTTTTGACTCTAAATGTTCAGATCTGTGTTAACAAGCACTGGTGTGATTGGTCTCTGAGAACCCCAACCTAACCCTGTTAGTCCAAGATCTGTAATGCTTGAGATGTTGGCATGGACACTTTCATGTCAGGACTCACTCCAGGGGTTGGTTCAGTCTTGGGGGGGGGTGTCAATATTTACACCCAAACACACATTTCAGCACTTCTGACTTTACTTGCTATAGATTTCTTGCATCATTATCATTAATGGTCTTGCTTGCTTATGACTATTACTCATGTTTCCTTCAGCACACGTGTCATCACCTACAGGATGATGAAGGTGATTATTTCCGAAGGCAGGCTGAATGTTCTTTTCTTCTCTGGAGGGTTGTGAGATTGCAGCAGGTCAGTGGTTCTCATGTATGAGAACAGGGCAGACTCCCTCATCTGTTTCTGATTCGTATGGGTCTTAGAAGGCCAGGCAGGGCCCCATCTGTAAAAAATGGAAAACCCTGTGAAAATACCTCCGGGGCTGACTTTTAAGGTGTCCTGGGAGGTCTCAGTGGTTGATATTCCAATCAAAAATCTTCAGGTCTTTTTGGACATCTGTTTGTCCTCAGAGAGGCTTATTCCGATCCTCCTGATTTCAGTTATGGGGAAGCATCAGGTCCTAATGCAAGACAGGAGGAGCAGGGAGCAAAGGGAAGGGACTTCATTTTATGATGGCAGCCTCTGTGTTGTCATTGCTCATCACTGCCTGTCTGCAGTTACATGTGTCCTATTCCTGGGTTTCAGTCGGCAATCCTTAACTCAGACGTGCAGCAAACACATGCTTAAGAAAAGACCTAAAAAGGTGACATGGGGGAGGCCACAAAAGATATGAGAGAACCCCAGGGTAGACAATGATGTAATTTATATACACATATAGATATATAGATATAGATGTACAATTAATAATAAAAAAAGACTTAAAAATAAATCTTCCCTCCCCTGGTTTAAAAGCCATGCAAACTGGAACTAGAGAACAGAAGGGACTAGGACCTTGTTGGAGAGTTTAGGTATAAGAAGAATGAAACTTATACATATGCAGGGGTGAAAATGTGACAAGATCAGTGTGTGAAGATAGTTCAACCTAAGAATTCAACTTCCTAAGTGACAGAAGCCTGTTTGAAATTGTTCTGTTGTGGGTGTGGAGAAATGGCAGGCATGAAACCAGCACTGGGGAGAACCTCAGAGCAGAGGGTTCATTCAAATCCCTCGCCACCAGTAGACACTGAGGGAGTATTCTCTGAGCTTATAAATCTTGATAGGTGATTGCAGAAGATTCTTCCTGGCAAAGAGAACACCAGGGAAAGATTCAAGATACCGGGGGACCGCTCCTGAGAGACAGATGCTCCCAAGGACAAGAGTAGAAGCCCACAGATTTGTTTATCCATCTCTCCCTATATACAACCATGGTATTTTTATCCTTAGAAAACTCCCTTTGTTGGATATGGTTGAGCTTGCATACAAGATATCTGGGTAAGTGATTTTGCTGCTTTTACTCAGCCCAAGTCAGTGGTCCATGTGATGTCCTAGAAGCAGGGGTATGGAATGGTGAGGGAGGGAATGTAACTGAAGTAGGGGCAGGGGTTGACAGAGGCAGTAAGAAAGGAGAGAATGTGTTCTTGATTTTGTTCTCAGGAGGAAATGCCCGGAGTGAAAAACATATCCTTTCCCATTTCTAAGAGGTTTTGGGGATGTCAGTCATGGTCAATTTGGGTTGAGGTGAGTGGCTATTTCACATCAGTGAATCAAGAAAGACTTTCTGAAAAAGTTGACCTGGGATGTCCAAAGACAGGGGAAATGACTAGCTAGCACCAGAGTACATAAACAGTTGACGGTGGAAGAAAGAAAACCAACTGGGTTTTTTTTATTAAGTAATAGCGCATAAGAAGCTTAAAAAAAATAAGATAGCATGAGTTGAACATTTTGGTGGACTAGTAATATTCCTTGGTGTATATAGACCACATCTTCTTGATCCAGTCATCTGATTTGGAACATTTAGGTTGTTTTCATATCTTGGTTATTATAAATAGCACAGCAATAAACATAGGAGTGCAAGTTTCCTTTTAAATTAGTATTTTTTTGTGTCTTTTGTGTAGATTTCTAGAGTGGAATCAATTCACACCATATGCAACAAGATGGATGATATTCAATGAAATAAGTCAGGAAATAAATCAGGAGGGAAAAGGAAAATATCAAATGGTTTCACTTATAAGAGGAATATAAGAAAACTAAACAAAGGGTCAGGAAAAAACCAAAACTTGCAGGCAAATCATAGATCTGAGGCATCCAGCAGAGGTTGAGGAGGAAAAGGGGTCAAGTCAGAAAAGGGAAGAGCACAAGGGAGTGTGGTGCTGGCTCATGGGTGATGCAGTGGTGAGAGAATTAGGGGGACTACACCTGTGGGGGAGAAATCAAATATAAACATAACCAATGATGTAACAAATGAAATAATATCAATAACTTAAAAGAAAAATAAAGAAAAGTGATGAGTAAGTAACTGTATCAGGAAGGTAGAAGAAAGTGTAGCTTGATCACCACTGGGATTGGGAGAGGAAAGGAGAGAAGGGCAGGATTTGAGGAAAGACATTTGAGGAAAGACCTTCCCCTAGCTTACCCAAGCACCTCCTGTTCCGCCCCACGAATTGGGGGGTGAGAGGGAAAGGCTTGATCCAAAGGCAAGTGACTTAACGGGAAGATCCAAGCAGCCAGTATGGTCTATAGTGTAAAATCTCTCCCAAGATAACTTCAGTCTCTTTGGCTCTGCTCTCTCTGTCTGCCTGCATACAAGTTGCCACTGCCCTCAGGACTATACATGACTTACCTCCCATTCATGAAGTCATTCAACTTTTTCCCTCATTCTTGATCTATTGTAATTAGTTTTTGTCCCAACAGCTCGCTGAAGTTGTTCTAAAGTCATGCTAATGCCAAGCTTCAGAGCTGGTGGTGGATGAGATCTCAACTCTTGATTTCCTTTACTTCTGTGCCACTGTTCCATATTCTCTGGAACTGTCTCCTCCTCTTATTCTTCCCCTAGCCATCTGTTCCTCCTCCCCCTCCTCTCCCTCCCACTTCCTGCTCTCCCCCTCCCCTCCCTCCTCCTCTTCCCCTTCCTCCTCCCTCCTCCTCCTCTCGTCTCCCTCCTCTGCATTCTCCTGTCTACTCCTTCTGCCTTCTTTCATCTTCCTTATCTCTTTCTTCATCTTCACCTTCCCCCTTTCTTCTGCTCACCCTTTTCTCCCTCACCATGGTTACTTCTTTTCCTTGGACCATACTTTTCCCTTACTTGAAGCTTATATATGAAAGTTCCACAAGGATTTATTTGTCTTGAACTTCTTTGCTTGCTTGCTTCCTCTCTTTAGGTATCTCAGCTGCTTCCATCACTTCACTTGTCATCAGTTCTCCAAGAACTGCAAAATTCATGTCTTTATATTTTGTGTCTTAAGTCCACTTGGAGATCTCATTAATTTTGATCTGACTGTGTCTAAAATGAAATTGATCATCTCTTCCTCCAATTTATACTTCCTGCAATATTCTCTAACTGTGGATGACACCACTCTCCTGCTCAATTTTCATGGCAGAAACTTTTTGTCTTTTTTGACTCCTCCTTTTCCTGGACTTCATCACCAATCAAACCCCAAGTTTTACCATTTCTACTTTAAACACTTAAAAGTTTCATTTTCTTCTCTGCTAGCATGACCATAAGGTGCACACCATCATTGTCTAATTTGGAAGGCCCCCTTATTTCCCTAAGTACCATGACAAGACACATGTCCTGAGGATAAAGTTCCTTCCTGTGGCTTCTTTCCATGGTCTGATCTATGGCTCATCTTTTCTGCCCTCTGTGCTCTGGGGATACAGTGACCCTGGACTTCTTTCAGCTCGCTGAACATAAGAGGGAAACTGAAACAAACCTCAAGATGAGAGGTTTGTTACATTAGCAACCCTGAATATATAGGGACATTGAAAGTTACCAGGCTCAGGAGCTGGTTGCCAGGAAGTTCCTGTGACTCTTTGCCCCTGGGAGTCTTTGTGAAGAAGGATGATTGAAATGGGTCTAGGCAGTCATTCAAGAACAGGATATCCCAAACTCCAAGTTCATTGATCAGTCTGATTGGAAAACAATCCCAGACAAGGAGGGTGCCCACCACAACCCAATATAGAGTGGAATGTTCAGAACACCAACACAGTAACACATCAAAGCTAGTTTTGGAAGTGTAGGCCATGTAGTGTGGACAAACTCAATGGTCCTCAGTATCTGGGAAACCCCACAAACTCAGTGGACCTCAGGAGTCTAGAAGACTCCCCCCCACCCCCGGGCCCAGGCAATTAATATAAGACACAGTAGGGAGACATTCAACAATCCAACCCCCACTCCTTGCCCATTCTACCCATATAAGCACCTGCTTTTCACCCCCTTACTGGATACCCACTTGGGATCCCTCTCCACTCAGAGAACTTTCCTGTCCCTCCTCTTACCTTCTTGCTTTTCTGTAACTTTGGTCTTGACATTGAATTCTTTGCTGACTGAAGACAACAACTGAAAAAAAAAAGAGCATGCCAGGGGAGCCTTAGGCTCTGGATCTGCTCTAAAACCCCAATTCCTTTGTATACACCAGACAGACTTTGATTTGTCTGAGTTGATTTAAAATTGTGCTTTGTCTTCAAGATGGAAGGCATGGGTTTGCTGTCTAGATACTGTCTCCAGGAGCCTTTTTTTTGAACTGTGATGTTCTTACTATGTATTTGGATACTTTTAAAGTAATTTGGTCTTGTTCTTAATTCACTAGACCATATCTCTTTCCACATAATTCCTGAGAGCTGACCATCACCCCCACTTTCTAGGCACACTTGTAAGGACAAAAGCATATGACTTCATAGGCTATTGTGTAAAACCCTGCTAGAAACCTAAAAGTCACAAGAGCATGTCCTGAGTGATATATATGTCTGTGTGTATATAAATACAGTCACTAATTATTACTGGAAGAGAGCATGACCAACACAGGAGCAGATGTTTTTAAAAAGAAAAGGTCACAAGCATTTTCAGACTATTAAAGCCTATATGTCACACATTTGCTCCTGAATTTTTCTGTGTCCATTGGGATCCCTTCTCCTACACTACTATAAGAGTTTCACTACCCAGGAACAGATTCCATAGCAACGATTAGAAGGAAGCAAAGTCTCCTTTGGGTACTTGTTGTTTCAAATCTGAGGTAAATAGAAATTCCCAGACATTACAAATCTTTGCAAACTAGTGGAATGCAATGTCTATGTAGACAAAAACTTGAAAATAAACACTATTTCCTCAGAATGAGCCTATGAGATGCCAGACTAATATTGACTTGCTATTAGATTAGCTAATAGTATCCCTGAAATTCTTTTCCCAAAACAAATACTAATAAAAAAGGAAAAGCTCATGCCATTTGCAGCAATAGGAATGGAGCTAAAAGGGATTTTGCTAAGTGAAATAAGTCAGAAGGAGAAAGAAAAATATTGGATGGTTTTACTTATAGTTGGAATATAAGGAAATTGAACAAAGGGTCAGGAAAAAGACAAAGTTTGCACACAAATAGTTCTGAGACTTCCAGCAGGGTAGGGGCAGAGAGAGGGGTCAAAACAGGAAAGAGAAGAGCAGAAAGGACTAAGGTGAAGGCTCCTGACTGCTGTGGGAGAATTAGGAAACACCTGAAGGGAAAAATCAAATAATTTACAAAAATGAACACTGATGTAAGAAAATTCAAAAAAGTAAATTAATGAAAAAAAATAGACCTTCTAAAACCTTAAACATAAAAAAAGAGCTGCAGATTTCAACTATTCTGTTAGTTTTTTCTGGGGGCAGCAATGGTACATGGTTAACATCCAGAAATTAAAAAAAAATAAAGAGAAATAAAAGGCAAGTAGCACAGTCATACTTTTAATGGTGCGATCAATTTGAAAAACAGTTGGGCAGTTTTTAAAAATGTTATTTTTAAAGCAATTCTATTCCTAGTCATCTATCCAAGTTAATTGAAAACATAAGTTCACACAATGATGTGTGTGTGTGTGTGTATACCACAGTGGCATTATTTGTAAAGTAAAAATACTCTCCAAATGTTGGTTAACTATAAGTTGATTAACTGTGCTTTCTCCACTCAACAGAATATTACTCAGCCATAAAAAGGGACATGGTAGTCATACAATCTGCAACATGGATGCCACAAATATTGTAAGTGAAAGGAGCAGTTCACAAAATGTGTTATGATACCAATTTATGTAATTTCCAAAAAATAACAAATGTGTAGAGACAGAAAATTGACAGGCAGATGGTGGGCCTGGTTGAGAACATAAAATAGCTGCCAGTATATAGACCTTTTGGGGGAGATGGTGGAAATGCTCCGAAATTAGTGTGTATCTTCTCTTTTTTCCTTGTTCTGGAGAGGAATCCTCAAAGATGTTTCTGAGGTTTATGTCTTGGAGTGTTTTGCCCATGTTTTCTTCCATATGCTTTATGGTGTCAGATCATACATTAAAGTTTTTTTTATCCATTTTGAGTTGATTTTTATATATGGTGTGGGAAATCAAGCAAAAGTTCAAGAAAAAGTCAAGCTAGCAAGCTGACCATAGAACTGAAGCATCCAGCAAAGCGGGGTGAGAGAGCAGGCAAAACAGGGGAGGTAAGAACACAATGGAATATGGAGATGAGGCATGGGTAATAGGTCATTTGTGATATGGTGGTAGAACTATGGAGACCACAGTGATGTAAGAAAAAGAATTCAAGTCATAAAAAACAAAATAAATAAAATTAGACTGTCTTCCACTTGGGAGAAGCATGATTTAGTAACTATGAGACCTGCAACAACTGACCCCTGAGCAGAACCAGGCTCGGAGGTGTCACTCCCTGGATAGTCATTTCACTTGTGAAATCCATTAAAGAATTGGGTTCCCCCCTCCCATAGCCAACTTGCGTAAAGTGGAGGCCCCAATCTGGCAAGGTGGAGTATCTCATTAACAAACATACCCTAGAAGACAGTGATGAGAGCTAAGCTAAACCTTAGGCTGGCTTTCCATAGCTGTGGGGTCTGTGTGTGTATGTGTGTGTGCGCGCGCGTGTGTGTGTGTGTGTGTGTGTGTGTGTGAAAGTAATTAGGCATCCACTAAAAATAAAAAAAAGTTAGATTGTGGTGATGGTGGTGCAACCCTCTATATTTACTGAAAATGTCATTGATATTTACATGAGTGAATTTAACCCCATCTTAGTATGCTTTTATAAAGTTGTTTTTATGAAGATACTTTCTCCTTTTCCAACCATGTGATGAAATTTAGATTTCCTTCCTGGCCTGCTTTCCTTCTACAGCATCTGAGGAATAAAAGTCCCCTGGGGCCATGTTCAAGCAGACATATTCTAATGTTTTTGACACTGAAGAAATCCCCTCAAGTCAAACTTATCTAGATAATATCACAGCTACTATACTACTAGTTGGGGTTATTAAACTTGCACTTCACAAGCATTCGAAACCAAGAAATGCTCTGCAGACAAGCTTCTGGGAGCAAATGCCTGCTAATTAGTCTTTAAGATTTTGCCTTTTTGTGAAACCATGTGCCTGTAGGTGTGGGCGGTGAGGAATGAGAAGGGCAACCAAACAAGCAATTAAAAATCAATTAGCTTGTTCACCACTTCATCTGGAGATGAGAACTTGACATTTTCTAAGGCAAAAATATCATGCTGCGTTGGTAACCTGTAAAGAAGAAACGCCGCTCAGAACTAGGGAGCTATGTGCAGGAAGGTGGTGAGTCTCCATGTGCTCATGTAGACCTGGGCCTCCTGACATCAAAAAAGCAAAATGCTGAAAGGCATATAAAAATACATGAAATGGCACAATTGTCTGCATGAAACACACATGTATATAAACTTTCCATAGGACACTCTGTCCCCCACTGCCAACAGTAAAGGGGAGAACTAGACTCATTGAGGAAGGGGAAGTCAGGAAGCGTCTTTGAGCTTGGATCTTTCTATGTAGTTTTTTCCTTTTCATTCTTTCCTCTTTTAAAATTGATTTTTATTGATTTTGCACACGTACATTTTACATAGTTGTATACCCCAAGGTTCTCCCACTATCATGTCCCCCATGAACAGTCATCTTAATCTCTTGCTCATTCCTCCCCCTTTTTTCTTGTCCTTTTTTTTTTCTTTACCCTACGTCCCACATATAAGTGAGACCATCTGGTATTTCTCTTTTTGTTTCTGGCTTATTTCCGCTAGTATGAGTCCTTCTAATTTCATCCACGTTGCCGCAAATGATTTAAGTTTGTCTCTTCTGATGACTGAATAATATTCCATCGTGTATACAGACCACAACTCTGATTCATTCATCTGTCTGGGGGCATTCGGGTTGTTTCCATGTCTTGGCTATTGTAAAGTGTTACAATAAATATAGGAGTGCAGATTTCCTTTTGAATTAGTGTTTTGGTGTCCTTTGTGTAGATTTCCAGAAGTACTATTGCTGGATTGAAAGGTAGTTCTATTTTCAGTAGTCTGAGGGTCCTCCACACAGCTTCCTTCCCATAGTGGCTGGACCAGTTCTGGAATGCTGTGTAGTTTTTGAAGAAGGTATTAGTTTTGCAAATGAAAGAACAAAGGAAAAAATAGATGGAGGGTATGAGTATGTCTCTGCCCCAGTCATGGACTTGTCCATTGTCTGTCCCCATGTAAGGGTGGGGACACAGGCTAGACTGACCTGAGCACTTAGTGCCATTTGATGCACTGACCACACAGGAATGCATTGGGTCTGGGCAGCTGTCCAGAGGGCTTGAGGTCTGATCAGGACTGACCTGACTAATGAAACACTTCATCGAGCATGCTGTCAACTGGGCCAGAAATCTTTTCCATCAGGGCAAAGAGGGCATTCATATGCTATGAACAAGGTGATGGTTTACCCTGGAACAGAGGCCCACATGATGGGCTGAGCCAGATTGTTTTAAGAGGTGGATTTATTCCTTTTATCCTGAAAGGAGCTGTGCCCACAAGCACTGGTGAGAGAACATTCCTGCCAGCCCTCCATTTATAACCTCTCTCTCCCCCCCTTTTTTTTAAAGCGACAGTTGTTTTAAAATTTCTTGCCCCAGGCAAAAGTGTCTTTATAAAGAACTCTTTATAGTCTCCACATGTCCCTTCTTGGGTATAGACACATGCATGGGTGATTTTCTCAGTTTCTCTCCATTCCAGGGTCCTCGGTGAGATGAAGGTGGAATTTCTCAGTTCACGGTGGATGTAAAATGTTTTCCATCCTCAAAGATTCCATTGACTTGGAGCAGAGATCCATAAACTGTAGTTTCTGGAGCCAAATCTAGCTCTCAACCCATTTTTGAATAACCAGAGAATAAGATGGGTGCTTACATTTATTAAATGTTGAAACAAAAAAGTGAGAAGAATGACATTTCATGACATGCAAAAAAGTGCATTTTCATTAATAAGATTTTGTGGGAACAGAACCCACCCTTCTTTCTTAATTCGCACATTCAGAGCATAATTTAATAGTTACTGGGATGGATACCATAGATGCTACCAAAACCTAAATATTTACGACAAGATCCTTTGTAGAAAAGAAAGCCAGGCTGCCCCCTGGCTTCGTGGAGATATCCAGGCAGCAGGGTCTTTGAGATGAATTTGAATTGAGGTTTTCCTTTAAGATGCTGGTTAAAAGGGTGACTCTTAGAGGCAGTGACTCCCTGACTTTCTGGGAAGCATGACCAATTACTGCTGAAAGTACTGGAAATGACCTGTCTCAAGCATGCTGGACACAAAAATCTAGAAGCAGCTGGTTATGTGACATCACCCTTGAAGCAGAGCATTACACAGCAATTACTCATTTCTCAGGCACTGTTCATTGTAATAAGACCATTGATCTAATAGTAAGGGTATTTTTTTGGGGGGGGAAATGCATCAATTACATAATACACACTAATTTTGGAAATGTTAATGAGAAAGTATTAAGTATTGTTTTGTTTTTTATTTGAGATTAGATCTTGGTATTTTTGCCTGTGTCACCTCAGGCTCATGTTGACCAGGTACCCTAGACTCAAGCAATCCCCAGCCTCAGCTTCCCAGGTAACTGGGGTTACAGTCATGTGCTACCACGCCCAGCTATATTTTTTTAGAACTAGATCTCGCTATGTGCCCCCGGTGGGACTGGAACCATGATCCCTGGCCCTGGCCACGGCTTCCTAGGCTGCCCCTTACAGGCATATGCCACCATGCCTGGCTCAGTATTGCTAATGTGGTTGCCTCATCCCCTGGAAAATGAACTTGTGTTGCTGGCTCTGTGTCCCATCTGTTTTTACAAACCCAGGTATCGTATCGACCTCCCCAAAATCAGGAATCCCAGGAGTAATTAGTATTTGCAATATTTAATAGGTTATGACCTCAACTGATTGGCCCAGCTGCTGGAATCTTAAAAATGAAAGAGGACAGAAGAAGAGTAAACAGTTCAAAATAGAAAGACCAGAGTCCATGAGAACATGCTAGAGAAGTTTCATTTCTTGATGTTCCTGTCTTAGTTTTGTGCATGTGTGACTGTGATCATGGAAACAAATGTCTTGCTGTGAGTTGTAGTAAGTGTGAAAGACCTGCCCTGGTGGAGGTGACTGAGTTGTGCTCAGTGCGTAGGCTAGAAGATCTGCAGTGAGATGGCATAGGAGGTTGCATTGGGCACTGGGAGTTGGGAATTCAAGTTGAGCCGAGTGCCGTGAAGCTTGCAATGTGAGATCCTTGTTGTGACTGTGATCCATGTTGTGATTCCTGGCCTCAGGAAGCTGGCAACCCACTGGGGAGTAAGATGATGCCCACAAAAAATAACGCTCACAAAGACAGTGTCAGTTATAGGTACTGAGTGTGCTGGATGCAAAGGCGGAAGAGACCCTAGAGAGTGTTTTATAGCTGTGCCAACTGAGATGTGCAGCTGAAACTCAGGATCCTGAAGTTCCAAGTTCATTACCAGTTTCCTAAGGCAAATGTGCAACTGAAGCCATATCTATTCTAAACATGGGCATCATCTCCGTGTAAGTCTGATCATGGTAGCATCATAGGACCCTCATTAAAGAATGGAAAGGTCAATGGTATGGACCACCTTTACTGGATCCCAAGCCTTAGGCTCCACATTTGTCACTTCCATAGGTGAGTTAACTCTGAAGGAAAAGAGGATAGAAAGCAGGTGTCTCCCTGAGTTATTAGGACCAAGGTGAACAATTGGGGGACTGATCAGGAGGCAGTGACACCAGGGGAGGGAGATCATGCTTAAGATCCACCCTACTCAAGAAACTAGCCAGTGTTAGCACAATGGTCCAAGAAATGTGCTTGATCCTGAGTGCCTACAGGAAGGTGAGCAGGGAGGGACCTCACCAGGTGGCAAACACACTTCCAACACAGTCTCCTTTAACAGGTCAAATGGGCTGGGAACCCAAATGAGGAAGGAATGTGGGGACTCCACTGGTACAGGGGACACAAAATTTGTTTTTTACCATTACAACAACCCTTGGGGGGAAATATGTATATTGTAACTGATTGTGAGTAGATTTCTAGACTACAGACAAACTCATAAATTCCTAGGTTGCTAGACACTAACTCTTAGAAAGTTCTACAACTCTAAAATAATGATAGCTATGCCTATATGTCCCTTTAAAATGGTAGAACCAATGTGCATATTCATCAAAGTGTAAGCAAGGGCCATAATTGGCTCTTCCATCAACTCTGGATTTTTAAAAACTTTTTGTTTCTAATGACCTAATTTCTAAAGAACTGTACCTGAAATTAAATCGCTTGTCCATGCTACTGGAGCTACTCACTAACACTTAGAGAGGAAGAAATATCTTCCGCCCCCCCCTCCAACTAAGCTTCCCATTGACCAAACCTACCAGAACATCATGGAGCTGGAAATCCTGGGAAATATAGTCCTGCAATACTATAGATCCACAAGGTTTGAGAATGGGGCTCAGGGCAGAAAGGTGAAGGAGTAGCCCAGCTACTACTCCCATTTTAGGCAACTAGGCCTCTGTAATGCAATATATCTTGTTTGATTGGTGTTTTTGCCCCTCACTTTCTACTTTCCCGATATCTGGTTCATTTTAAGCTGTCACAACTATTCCAGTTTTCTATACCCTTTATCATCTCCACCAATCATTTTCAAGCTGTTTCCTCTTGCTCTCTCTCTCTCTTTTACATTAGGGTTCAGAAGGAAAACAAAGTATATTATATGACTATGTGGCAAAATAGGCAAAAAAAAATCATATGGGGACTTGATAAATTACATAGTAAAGTGTGGCTTCATGGGACTGGTACCTGGAAAGTCATTTGAGTTGTATAGCAGTTCCAGAACCTTCTTCAGCAGGAATTTCTGCTCACCATACCAGAACACTACTTTTAGCATAATCCAACTTCTCGTCATACTTTTCCTGATACTTAATCTCAACATCCTTTCTGAAAATTCACTCAGTTTATTCATAATTTATGCTTCCTCTTAACCTTGAAATCTTCATGGTATGGAGTTGTTTGTGGCTTCTCTCAGCATCTTTTCAATTTCCACTCCCAGTTTTTGCCACTTAATTATCTCAGTATTTCCCAATTCAAATTCTTGAGAACAGACTCTGATATGCCCCATTTGGGGAGAACATTTCTGTGCCAGGCACCGCCTTGTCTGGTATCAAAGGTCTTCCATTAGTCCAATGAGTGTGCCTTAGAGGATGGGTGGTGTTTCAAGAGAGAACATACATGTTGAGGGCCATCCCCCAGCAGGGAATGTGGGTGTGGTAGTTTTCCTGAGAAAGAGGAGAATGATGATTCCATTTTTCTTGTGTTGTGCTTATCTTCGTGTGTTACTTTGTAACTTGCCTGTCAACTCCCAAATCATATTAACTCTGTGTATTCTCCACAATATTCAGCCAAGTTCATATTCATTCATTCAGTCAGTCATTAATTCACTCACTTATCCATTATTTTGCTTGCTTGCTCATTTTTTCAACAAAAAGATAGCAAATTCCTGATAGGTTTCATACATTGTTGGAGAGACAGGAGAGAAAGACCAAGTGTAATTTATCAGTACCTTCCTTCCTCCGTGTCTTCCACTTTCTTAAAGCCTCCTTTCTCTGTGTCATAATTCAGGGATTCCAAGAATCAGCACTCAGAGGTCATGAGGTCTCATGTCAGCTCTTACATCTGCATCTTTTTTGAGGGTAAAGGCATTTTTCCTGCACTCAGATCTAACTATACAGCATCCAAGTATGACTGCTCATGGTCCCTGCACCCTTGAGTTGACTATGAGCATTGATCTGTTTTTAGCTCCTGGTTGACTCAGCTCTCTTGATTTTCATATCCCAAGTGAGTATATTCCTTCCTTTAAAGGGAAGATGTAGATATCAATCTACAGATGACCCCTCCCAACTCCCCCCAATTCCTACTCATCATCATTATACATATCATTCCAAAGTCAGGGTACTCTGCTCCGCATTGCAGGGGCTCAGTCTTCTCAAAAACACACCCCACAACCAAACCAATGAATTGGCCTCAGATTGAAATTTCCTCCAAAAGTACATTTTTTGGTAAAGTGCTTTTTTTTTTCTCCTTTTCAGGTTGATTTCACTTGGTTTTCTTTTTTTTTTGAAGTATAAATCAAATGTATTAAATGTAAATGGTAATTTACTAAGTGTACATCGCAATTTATTTATTTCTTTTAATTTATTTAAAAAATTTATTTATATATAAATTTCACATTATGTAATCCCAGGGATTTACTCTCCCCACCCTCCCGACCATTCCCCCCCTTACCTCCCTGCCCACAATTGTGTGCTTCAGTTTGGTGCTTAGTTTGTTTTGACTTTTCCTCATGGTTCTGTTTATTTTTTCCCCCATATCCCATATATTAGTGAAACCATTTGGTTTCTTTTTCTTTTTGACTTGTTTGTGCACTTGGTTTTCTTACTGTAACTTCGAGGCAGGGAAAAAAGCGATGCGCAAATGCTGGAGCAACATGTATCTGAGTCATGAGCCACCTTCCCCACCTTCCTGTCCTAGTGCCTTTCATGCTGTGTGAACCCAGGCCTTGTTCATAGTTTATGTTTCAGTTTGTAGATGTGTAATCATCTGAAGTCATCATGTTATGGCTAAGACAAGAAAATAGTTTGTAGGATCTGACCTTGTACATGTTCCCACAGGTGATGCTATGGCCATAAATCTCAGTGCCTGTGGAGTTTATTTATTCCCAAATAAATGGGGAGTCCATTTTGCTGGGACCATCCTCTTTCTTGAGGGATCATCTCTCCTGCAGGCAGCTAGAGTGAAATCCTCCTCTGCTTCCCTACCTCTTTGAGAACTTAGCTCTAAATTGAGCTACAGGGCATTTCCCTACATTCAGCTGGTTTACAAATTAGCACTGCTTTCAGATTGCATCTCCACCAAATAAGTTTTTTTGAGGTTTAATGAAAACTGAATGGATGGTATCGTATCGGGTTAAAAGCTTTCATTGCCCAAAATAAACCCAGGCAGTGTGAAACAATGGCATTTATTGTTGTTTATCTCAAGTAACCAAAGCCTGATCTTCCTTCTTTCCCTTCCAAACTCTCTCTCTCTCTCTCTCTCTCTCTCTCTCTCTCTCTCTTTGTTTCCATGTCTTATTTTGCCAGCTTGCTATTACTGGGAAAATATTTATTCCCTTTCTAACTTTTACATTCTAGCTGTCACCTTATAAAATTTCCCGGGTGTGTCCTTTGTAAGTTAATGCTACCAAATAAATAAACCTCAAAGGGGTTTGATACACACACACTTGCACACACACACACACATTCATGTGCATGCCAACAGTCTGGTGCTGAAATAGCTTAACCCATCACTCAGGAAATTCAGAGCTCTGAGTTCTGCTCTAATTTTTTCTGAAGAACTAAAGAATTGCAAACCTCCCCCAACTTAAAATGCCATGTGTATGTATGCGCTTAAAAAGAATAAGGACGAATCTGGTGTGCATGATAACTCCACTTAGTTGCTGAGGATCTAGGTGTCCTTGTGTGTATTCATTTGTAGAATAATGGAGTGTTTATTTTATGCAAGCCCATTGTAAAATCAGTCAATCCCTGCCAGTGGGTTTATAAACATGGTCTGCAGGTGGTCCCTGTCTTTCTGTGACTTCCAGAAGACCAGCTTTCATTCTCAGGAAACAACCTCACTGAGGTCCCACACCAGGCCTCTTCTAGCCATCATGGCTTTGTCCTACACATTGATCTGACTATACTTAAGATTCTGCCTCACCAGCCAGCACCTGATAAGCATGCCTTTAGGAAGTGAGGAGAGCGAATAAGTGTATGAGACCTTCTAAAGGATAATAGCAGAAGTTCCTCTAACTGGGAAAAGTTGGTCTAGAGAGTTAGATGGGGGGGAACCTTCTTCCTTGATCTGGGGCACCCCTCTTCCTGTCAACATGGCACTTCCTTGTGAAGAAGAGCTGGACTGGGACCAGCATCTCTCAAGTGCATGTTTTCTCAGCCACTAAGGTTCCCCATGCAGGAAAGACATCAAGCGTAATTTTATGTTTTATATGAATGTGGAAGAAGTTGCTCCTTCACGCAAAGATAGTTATTCCTGAAGTCAAAACAGAACTTCAGATTCCTTGGAGTGCATTAAAGTTTCCTTTTGGACCCTGACTGAAGGATGATGGGAAAGAACACTGGCCCAAGGACATGGGATGGCATCTTTGCTTTCTTCATTTGTTTGTTTCGTTGACTTTTATTCCCACCCAGTATCAATTTTACCTGAAGAAATTGTGATTCTCAGGTAAAAGTTCTGGAAAGTTAAGGTCGAAAGAGTCAGATTCCAGTGCTACCTCTGCCTCTTTCCAGCTGAGCTGTCTTATAGCAAACCCTTAACTCTGAATCAGGGAGCTCCTTTATCCAAGAAAGGGACTAGTCTCTAAGGGCTCTGGGTTTCTTTCAACTCTCCACATTCTATTATTCTAAACTTCATGCTTTCTTACAATGCATGTGACTCTGTTAGAGAGTTGGTGGACACCCCAGCATATGTGATTGATTGAGAGAAAATAAACATTTCTGGCACTGTGAATTCATAGGCTTTGCTTTGTGATAGTATATAGATTATCACAGGTACAGTACAAGAGAACCCATGGATTGAAAGATATTTCTTAAGAGGAGTATTAAAAGACATTGCGTTATTCAGTCCAGAACAATCTGCTTAAGGCAATGTGTTGTTTTTTCCCCCTGTAATTTATCTTTCAGCGGGTCAACTGGAGAAGGAACAATAAATTATGAGTTTGCAAATGTCAGGCCTTTGATTCTGAGGGTGGTGGTGGTTTTGGTTCTCCTTGTGTTAGAGATTTGATGAGCAAGAATATTTGAGAACCTCTCTGCTATTTCTTGTTTACAGAATAAAGAACCTAATGCTAAGTCTCTGGGAAACTAGCAGAACACTGAATCCATCAGGAAGAATCTTCTTTGTCTTTTTGAAACCAGAGAGAGAGAAGACTACACATGTCAAACCAAATGAGCAAACTGTTACGAACTCGAAGGGTTTGGGTTAGTTGGTACTTGTGGTATGAAATCATCCTCAGGCTGCCTGTTTCTGTTGAGTCTTTACAAGGTCCTGGATTGAGACACACCAACAACTCCTTTCAGAGTCCTGGATTTTCTTTGTCAAGGAAGACTGAGGCCCCATACCTTCCTAGTCTTGCTTGGTGACAACATCAGGCAGCACCACTTTGCTGAACTTCTGAAAACAAGACCTACTTCTTTCTATGTTCAACCTCCTTTGGGTCTTCTCCAGTCTTTTCAGGGCATTTCCATAGCATTGTGCAAGGGATGGTATGTGGGCCATTGCAACACTATGCATTTGTAGCCTCTATATAAGCCTTCCCTTCATAATTTCTGTTTGTTGATCAGATGAATAGAAAGGTGATGATGAGTTATATTGCTGGGGAACTTTTCCCCATTTAGGAAACAGCCTCATCGACTTCAACAAGAACTCTGTCCCCATTTCTTTCTGCCCCAAGCCTATCTTCATGAGCCCTGTTCTTTTTCTTGTTTCCAGGGTAACAGGGGGACAGTCAAGCAATCCTTAACAGGAACCCCCTTCTCCAACCTGGCTGAAAAGTGAGGAGCTCTGTTCTGTCCCAAAGAACAAGGAATACAGGGTAAAGGGCAGCATCCCTCTCACTGTGAGACTCCAGAGGAGCAACGTAGATACAGAGAGCAGAGTGGAGGAGGCCCAAAGCTAGAGACCTATAGAGCCAGAAATAAATCTACCAATTCTCTATATGAGGTGTGGCCAACAAGGTGACCTCTCTGGACCTATGTCTTCAACTTCAAAATGAATAACATTTGTGGAATATTTCTCAATTTCCTCCATGCACAAATGTATTGTGAATTTTTTATTGGAAAAAAAAGATGAGATTTGAGCTGTGGTTAACAAAGTTGAAATTGAATTTTCATGCTCTTGTCACTTGGACAACAAGTAAAAGGAATAAATATGTTTCTGAAAGTAGAATATCAACTATAGATTTATAAGTTTCTTTAATGTCCATGTTCCCCTTATTGCAGTGTGAGGTCTGTGGGGGCAGGCACCAGGCCTGGTTTGTCCACTGCCTGGTGACACCCCAGACTTGACATGGCAGATGTCCCCAGTCAGTGATTGTTGAATGACTGAGTATATGAAACTGCAGTAGGTGCATTGTCCATGCTGTCAAGCCCAGATTTCATCCCTGCATTCTAGAAACCAGGAGTCATCTGTGTACAACACCAGAGGACTGGACCTTATCACTTTTTCTGTGCTATCTGACTACAGTCATTTTTTGGCTTTGTAGATTCTCTCATACCCTCTGTCATTAAGTCATGCAGTTTTTCAAGGCAACTCTGAGCTCCTTCTCTTCTTTGAAGCCCTCCTGTATTGCTGGACCCTGGTTGAGCTGACTATTCATATGCCCATGTTAACACTGCTGATTGTTGCATCTGGTCAAAGTATACTTGTTAATGGACCTTTTCATACATTGGCAGTACCGAAGTTTTGGACCAGGGTCTTCATGGATGGCAGAAGGGATGGAGGATGAAGCCCAGGGCTTAAGATGCAGAATCAGACAGATGTGGACTGACATCCTTTCTGCTTATGTTCCCTGGGGGAACCGTTGTATCTCTGTGCTTCAGATTCCTTGCCTGTAAATGGGATAAGACCTGGATTCATCGGGGTGTTGTGAGTATGGAATGAGGTGTTTGTAAGATGCATTTGTGAACCTGGTCTCTGTTATAAGCCATTAAAATCTGTGTCATTGCTGAAGCTCATGAGATGGAGATAAAACTTGATGATATTCTGATTCACAGCATCAGGTCACCACCTTAATGGTTTTTACGAAAATAGCACTGACCTGGCTAAGAATGTGTCATCTCAGAAAGAAAGGTTTATGGGGGTCATCTGATGGATCATCAGATTTTAAGATTTTAGATTTGTCAATGGGATAGAAGGAATGTGGCAAGAGGAGAGAACAAATTGAATGCTACTAGGGTGATCATTTCCCCCTCCCCCATCAAAATCTCAATAAGAATTCTCAATAAGCATTCTCAATAAGGCATTCCATAAAGTCCTGTAAAATCAAATGTCATAAAAATTCCCTCAAATTGTTGGGAACTTTAAAACTTTGAGTGGGGGTGAGTTGCTGTTTTAGTTTAGAACTTGCATGTTGGTATCTTGAGATTGTGCTGGAGTGGACTTGCAAGGTAGCTGAGACGAAGAAATAGAAAATGAGCTGGTGATCTCACTACTCTGGCTCCTTCTTCAAAGAAGATGCCTGGTGGCTGTTGACTGTATCAGAGTTGTTGGGATTTGGAGGTATAGTAAGAAGGAGAAGATAGGAGATAATAGTAAGACTTTCACGGGCTCTCTTCCCAGGGGCCATGAAATGGCATGTCCTACAATGTTAAGGGCAATAGGAGCATTCAAGTATGCAACATCCCTTCCCTCTTGAAAAGCAGCCTCAGAAGAGGGCCATTAGCAGGTATCAAAGAAGGAATGGCTCACTTCCAGCTGGTGGATATGTTTTCAACATGAGTTCCCACTTTTATTCTGCACACTTTATTTTGGAGCTTTCCATTTCTTTTCTGGAATGTTCCTTTTTAGCCCTTGCACTCCTTACAGTAGAAATAAGTGGTTACTTTACAGTAGAAATAAGTGTTCTTCTCCCTGTTCACTGAAGAATCAGGCCTTGCCCTGGACTTAAGAAATATGACCATGAGCTAGTAGCTGAGCATGTCAACTCTGTGGCCATCAAGCTCTCCTGACTAGTATACCTGTTCTAGAACAATTCTCAAGAGGAGATTTCTAGTCCCATTTGATAGAATCTTCCTTCACAGAAAAACCAAGCAACAAAATTGGTTTGATTTTTCACAATTACAGTGAGCTGTCAGCTTACACCTGTGAAAATGGCTATTATCAAAAGAATAAAAAGCAACAAATGTTGGTGAGTATGTGGCAAAAAGGAAACTCTTGTGCACTCCTGGTGGGAATGTAAATTGGTGCAGCCACTATGAAGAACTATTTGAGAACATTTAAAAAAATAGAGAGGTGTTATGATTCAGGTATTTCACCGCTGGGTGTGTATCCAAAGAATACAAAAGTTTTTATTTGAAGAGGTACATATACATTTATATCCATAGAGTATAGTCAAAGAGTTGGAAACAACTGAAGTTTCCAACTTCAGTTGATGGATAGATGAAGAAGATATGGCACATACACATGATGGAATACTATCAGCTATAAAAAAGACAAACCCTGCCATTTACAGCAACATGGACCTGGAGGGTGTTATGATGAGTGAAATAAGTCAGAAGAAGAAAGACAAACATTGTCCAGTTTCATTCATTTGTGGAACATAAAGGAAAAGCATAAATGAACTAATTTAAAAAAGCAAACAAACTACAGGAACAAAATGGTGGTTACCAGAGGGGAGAAGTGGAGGTGGGTCGGTTGGATAAAAGTCATCAGTTGGATGGATAGAAACTAGACTTTGGTTGATGATACACAGATGCTTATAAAAAAAAAAAGTCTGTACACTTGAAATCCACACAATGTTATAAACCAAGGTTACCTAGGAAAGGAAAAAGGCAGAGAAACATGTAAACAAAACAAAATAAATAATCACAGAAAAACTGATTTGAATTTTAGAAAACCAATTATATTCTTTTGATATTCATAAATATGCTATTTTCCAAGCCAGTACCCTGGTACTTCAAAATAAACTGCTATCTGAAACCATTTCAACACAAAATTTCTTATGATAAAATGAAGGAGAGAGAGAAGAGGAGAGAGGAGAGAAAAGGGAAGAGAGGATAGTGAGAAAGAGGAGTTAGAGAGATATAGAGAGACAGAGAAAAGGAGGAGAGAGAGCAGGAGTGAGGGAGAGAGGTTAGTGATAGAGAGGAGTTAGAGAGAGAGAGAGAGATTGAGCAAGAGTGAGCAAGAAACAAGAAATAAAAGTTAAGCAGGATACCAATAGAGTGAGGCAGGGGTTGGAGGGGGTGGGTGAGTTTGCTGATTTGTTAGTTTTAAATATCTCCTGTTTGATAACAATCACTGTTCTTTAAGTGAGGGGTGAAAGCTTCTTGTCTCTGACTGCTCAGTGGCTGTCTAAGTAAACTATTTGAGGAGTGCTTCGGGCAGCGAGTGGCGACACGCCTGAGGACTGCTGGTTCGCCCGGCTGGTGCTGTTTTTAGCATTATTTGCTCAGTTCCGTCCATTAGAGTGTTTTTAAACAATGGGAGACAAGGCATCAAGATTCAACATGATAATCCTGAGTTGACAGAATTTCTTTACAGTGTGGGGAACTGGTTTTCAAGTTCACTATTTCTAACTCTTCCTCAGACGTACAGTTGAGGGAGAGGAAGGAGAGAGGCTGAGCTCCCACTCTATGGACCCAGCCTCCTGTTAGGGTTTACCTTTACCTTTATCTTTGAAATCCGATGCTGTCCAGCTAGATGGTGTCAGAACTGAGCTGAAGTGAGTTGGATTTCCCGACATTCTGTCAGTGTCAGAGAATTTTTTGTGCATATGGGAGGCTTGCACACACACTCCAACTGGAATTGGAACCAGGAGCCCTAACTTTGGACAAACCCTGTGTTTACCTTTATGTGTTGCACGCCCAGCTCAGCCCAGGCCTTGCTCTGTGTCTCACCACCACATAGTTCCCATGCAATGGAACACATTTTAATGGCCCACCTCCCCCCTCCCCTTTACTTGGACACCATGAGTAACAACTATTTCAGTGATGGCGCCCAAGAGGAATGCATTAAAGTACCTATTTATTAATATCAGTGAGAATAAATGTTTTTTCTCCTTTCTGACATAGCTAGTCATTTATTAACAATGGCACATTGCAAAAACTGTAATTGATTTCTGTGCCTCAACATTTTTTTTGCTGAGTTATATGAATACAGTATAATTCTTGAAATGTCCTAAGCAAATAGTTTAATATCTTAATTTTCCAAATTATGCAATGCTATTTGGGTGGTGGAAGAGCGTTAAAAAATGAAACAAAATATCATTTTATACAGTAAAAAGAAAAGCTAAGAAAAAGAGATAAATTAATTAGGTGTTGTTTGTATTATTTAGGAACTCATAAATATTGTTAATAAACAAAAGACAGATTAAATAAACTTTTAGAACAATTTTTGTTTTATGATCCTTTGTGGTATTTGCTAGATGATTCAAACAAAATATAATTGGCAAATAATTATAAGTTACAGAGTTGTAGTGGATAAAATTATAAAGCTATTGAATGATTTTCAAATCATTTTAAACATGTTAATATATAATTTTTAAGGTTAATATATAATTTTTAAGTTAATTTTTATTAGAACTTAAATGAATTGAGCTCCTTTGAGAAGCACCCATATATTCTCTGTGCCATAGAAGTTTAATAAACTTGATTTATGCTAGCTAACTTTGGGACCAATAATGAATACGGTAAGTTTACTCTCAGTTTATATTTGAAAATTTTGTATAGAATACTGAGATCCTTCCTTCTCCCCAGAAGAAATAGCAGCTGACTCACACTCTGTTTAAGTGAGTCAGTGAATATCTTGTGATGATCGGCATGACTGGCAAAAAAATCACTGACGGTGATTTCTACTCCAAGTTTTATGAGGTCTTCTCATGATGAGACCCTGCCTTCAGAGGTCTGTCTAGAAAATGCTGCGCCCACGACAAGGTCAGGCTCCCACTTCTTACCTCTGTCCTCAGACCCTTCAGATGGCTGAGGCAAACCCCCGGCAGTGATGGGAGGGATGACCTTGCACCCACCCTCCTGGACGGAGTCACCCTGGCCAGTCTGGTCTCGGGACAAATACAGGAAACTCACAGCTGAGTAGAAAGCTTTTCTTGGTCATCTACTGTGGCTATGTGTCTCCTCAGGGAAGCAAGGCTCAGGCCACTCACTTGGGGTCTCAGACTCCAATGTCCTTCAAAGCCACCAAACTTGACGGAGCTTGTCTGTTCTTGTCAAGCCTGTGTGGTAGAGCAGAGAGAACTGAATGTGACTGTAGATTCAAATCTGCCCAGAATTTGCTCCACTTGCCCTGTCTTTTCCAAGTGGACTGCACTGATGAAGGTTGGTAGCAATGATTGGGGAAATTCCCTTTCAAGGAGCACTTAGACAAATCTTCTTCTCCCAAAGCTACTATTATGCTGGGGAAATAAAAGAACACAGCTGTGAAAACAGTCATTTTGCATTCTACAGATTGACCAACTCCCTTTCCCAACCCTGTCAGCAAGGTAATTTGCCCAGTACAGGAGCACAAGGCAGGCTCTGTGAGATAATACTCTCCACTGAGAGAGTGAGATAATACTCTCCACTATGAGTATTATCACTGTGATGGTCTCTGGGCAAGCAGGCAATGGATTGGGAGTATTAACATGGACTTCCAAGTAATTGGGTATTAACATGGACTTCCAACTAGTAAAACAACCAGAGTGGGCTTGATATGCTCTCCACATACCCAGTTGACCAGATGCCATACCCATGTACAGGTGATACCAAGTAGTCTAATGTTACCTGTACATCTAGGGTCAAGAAAGTTTAGGTGAAGACACAGGAGAAATAGGAGAAATAAGAGGGTCCCACAGACAGCAGAAAACTGGGATACACAAAGACAGACTGAGCTTCCAATATGCTTCCCAAACCTTACATGGATACATCAAAAGAACAGAAATCAAACTGGTATGAAGTAAATTATCATAAATGCTGTGAGGTTCCCCCTGACTACTAAGCTATGCAGACACATGGACAACTCATAGGAAGCTGAGCTTAAAACACATCAAAAGGAAAAACTCTGTGGAGTTATCAGTAGTTGTAAAGAGAGTGAAATCTTCCCAGAAAATTACCATATAAACAGACCTAAACAATGGACAACAAAGACCATTCCCTTGGGGAAAGTCAGCATCAGAAATCCTACAGTTTACTATGTAAAGAGTTCAATAGTCAACTAATAAAATAACAGAACAGGCTGGGCATGGGTGGCTCGTGCCTGTAAACTTCAGCCTATGAAGCTGCTGGGGCTAGGGATCGTGGTTTGATTCCCGCCTGGGGCCCATAGTGAGACCTAGTTCCAAAAAAGAATAGCTGGGCATGGTGGTGTGCGCTTATAATCCCAGCTACCTGGGAAGTTGAGGCTGGGGATTGCTTGAGTCTGTGGTACTCCAGGTAACGAGAGCCTGCGGTTCTGCAGGCAAAAATAGCGAGACCTAGTCTCAAAAAATAAAATAAAATAAAATAACAGGACATACAAAGAAAATGAAGACTTGTGATCCATGCTCAAGAGAAATGCAAGACCCCCACATTATGCGGAGACTTCCGGATTGATGTAGCCAAGAAGCTCAACACACCAGGACCCCTTTCACTCCTCAGGTGCTCACAAGCCACCTGATTTTCCACATTGAGATCTAACATGGTCTTGTTTGCGTGAAGACAGTCTCGAAGCCTGTCCTTCAGAGCAATAAAGGGCTTCTCCAGGATCTCTCTCTTCTTGGTGACTAAACACATAAGGAGATAACTTGGCCAGAGCAACTCTAAGCTGTAAAGGAAAAGGAACCCTACTCTCCAGGAACCATAAGCAGGAAACTAAGACAGGGAAATGCACCAGATAACTGTCTATAGGAGCCAGAGAGACATTGCTTACCAGAGGGATGAGGAATGCCTGCCAAAGGCGCTGTCTCTGATAAACTCAGTTGCAATGGTTCTCTGTCACCCAGATTGGGGAGTTGTTGTAGGGCTAGTTACAAAGGAGTATGATGGCAACTCGGATGATGAAATACTAATACAGGTGAGTAGGTGGTGCTTACCTGTCAGGAGCAACACAATTATTAGAAGAAGCAGAAAGTCAGATTAGTGTCCTAGATCCTGAACATCGTGTTCTTAGGATAAGATGGAGAGGCAGCCCACAAAGTGTTGCTTAACTTCTCTAAACAAATCATGACCCCTTGCCCAGTTTCTGTCACTGGGAAAATTCTCCAACTTGGAACCCACTGACTAAAGGAGAGGCTGGGTGTCTACAAGGAAGCAGCTGATAATAACCCCATGTCTATGTGGAAGGAAACCCCCAAATCCACCAGCGACCACTGGCTGATGTCATTACTCGTGGAGAGAGGAGAATATGCAAATACTTTGAAGAGTGTCAGACATGGAGTCCAGGGTGATGCATTGACCTCTGAGACTTAGAGTACCTTTATGGCTCTCACTTGGGAGTGGGGGTTCCCTAAGGTTAGAGCAGAGACCAAGGCGGGGGGTGGGGGGGGTGGGATGGAGAAGAGGCTAGGCAAGAAGAGGAACTGAATGAGACCATGACAGAAAATGCTCTGAACACAGTAGGTATACAAGAACAGCTATCTGTCACTGCTGTTTACAGAGATTCAGTCACATGGAGTCAAAATTTGGAAATAAGAAAAAAATTGAAGAATTAATTGAATGGCCTTTTCTCCGATGCTGGACCCCCTTGAGTAAGGACCACTGATGGGCTTCCATTGGATCAGTGGAAGCCTTGCTTGTCAGCAAGTGGCATTTCTTCTTCCAGAGAACAAAGCAGGGAGACCAGAACCCAGATCCTGTCTCTTCACACCATCTGGAGCTCAAGTGGGTCAAAACCAGCATTTTTAGGGACCTTGTGAGGGGTGGTGTTTACATGCATGTTTATGTCAACTCACAACTCACAAAGGGTCATGATTTATTTCTACCATGAAGAAACAGGATTTTCTAGAAAATCAATTGTGTAGAACTGAAAGTTTTATTTGGAAGATGTTGGTATAACTGCCACCAGCCATTTGGCCTCTACAGTTGATGTTTGAAGTATTTTCTATTGTTTTAGGTGTGTCATGTGTCAATTCTCAGAGCCAGAACTTCTCCCCCTTTCTTTATGTTGGAAAAGTACTTTGTAGTATCAGGGCTGTCAATATTTCCATCTCATTTTACACATGGGAGAGCTCCTTTGAGTTTCAATGAGAAGTTTGCAAAATGGGTTTGTGCCTGTGTCCATCTCCATAGTAACTAAGACTTTGTGAACCTTAGGTGGTGCTACTACAAAAGTGTCAGCTGTTTATTATCATCACCATCATCATCTTTATTTGATGAATTCATGCCCATGTATTTTTCAGTAAAGATGTATTAAAAATCTCTCACAAAGATAACGAAAAAAAAAGTCTAAGTAGGGTATTGAACTCTATTTCAGCATTCTTTCCACCAGCAGCTATGTAGTAGGTAGGTGGGGGATTCCTTCACGGTTTAATTTATTCATGCAAAATAGCCACCATCTCTTTCACTCTAACTGACAATAAATAAATAAATGGATCTGACCACATTCTGGGAGATTTTTCTTAGGCAGAAGGCTTGGCTGATGGATGACCCAGCAATCTGCAAGGGTGGCCTTGCAAGGACTCTGCCCTTGAAAGGAAAGGCAGCAGAGTCTACTTCCCTCTTCCACCAAATTTAGTCTTGTCCAATGTCCTGTTTAAGACCAGTGTGTCAGGTCCTGGAGATGCCCACAGTCCCACTGAATCACATGCCAGTGTGGACTGAGCAGCAGGGTACAGAGGGGAGTCCCTTTCATTCACATTCTTATTGTCATGTCTCTAAGTAGGGAAGGGATTGAGGGATGAATGGCCATCATGGAGCCCATATATCCTCCACTCAGACACCACATAAGCATTTTATGTTTGGAGGGTCATTCCTAGCATGGCGTGGTTCTTCCCCATTACACCCGTATCCTCTCTTGAATGTAGCAATGCCATGAAAGAGTGGAGTAGCATCATCCATTGATGATTTAATGTCTTTGTTGCCTGTTTTTCTTGTGGGAGGGTTTTCAGAGAAATATAAGAAGGACACTTCTATTGTTGGGTAATAAAAAGGGTCTGAGTTGTCTTTGAATTCAGAACTGCCAGGTAACCTGATCCTGCTCAAGGAGGCATCCTGCTGTGGTCTCCAAAGAGAGAATAAGAGCCACAACCAAGTCAAGCTTGCCTTCCTTGGAAAAACTGAGGGATTGACTTTACTTTCCAGTCTTCCCCAATCAAAGTAACTCTTCATGTGAGCTTGGATTGCTTCAAATTTTCAAATTGAGGCCAGTTGAGAGATTGGAATAGGGGGAGAAAAGGAAGAGAGTAGTCAGGTGTTATTTTAGGATTGCTGCTTTAGGATAGAAAAATTATGTCCCCTTATGTGTGTGTGTGTGTGTGTGTGTGTAGGGTTGTCTGTAGGGTTGCTTGTAGGTGCTGTGCAGGTGTTGGTTGTGTGGTAGGGTTATTGTGCATGTTGGGTATGTGGGTATGTGTTGGGTGTGTTTTGGGTGGGGTGTGAGTGTGTGTGAGATATATTTCTACAACTTAGACTTTTGATACTGCAGGTTTTGCTCTTTACTTCCTGGAATCTGGTGATACTAAGGAGAAGATGTCCTCTTAGACGAAGGCACAGCACTGAGTCTTTTGAATTGTAATCCAAGAGACTGAAATTCTGTTAACATTTTGACTACAATGTGAAGCATCTCATTTTTTTAAAACTGTGGGCCAAAGTTTTTTTTTTTTTTTTAAGAAAGAAAGAAAAATCAACACAGATGTTCAGAAATGGACCATAAGACAGGGCCACATGAGAAACTTCTCTGATCTTGGGAACAATGAGTCACTTCACAAAAAGAATCCAGTTCTGGGAGAAGTGATAGCTCCCCCATAAAAAGATTCCAAGCCATTTCTTTTTTGGCCCGGAGAATTTTTCGGTCACTCTGGAATTGTCACAATGAAATTTCCAAGAAACTATGGTGTGTGTATGCGTGCGTGTGTGTGTTTGTGTGTAAACACGCTAAATGTAACTTGAGAGATAAAAGAAAGAATTTTTACATGCAATGTTTTAATACTGTTATATGTATACAATCCATCTTTATGGATTCACCCAATCATTCACCCAGAGCTTTATTTTATGTTTCCAGCATATAGCAGAGATAGTAAAGGCAAACAAGACACAGCCCACACTGAGTGATTCACCAAAAGTTCTGCCTACCTTGTGCTGTCTGCTAGGGATGACACAGGAGACGGCAAAGCATCTCTCTTCCACTTAGAACTTACATTCTAACAGGAAATGAAGATCCATGCTGTTTAAATGCCATCAAGAGCAATCTGGAGATCTGGAAGTTTTTTTTAGAGAAAATGGCAAATATTCTGGGATCCAGGGGCATTGACCAATGAGAGTGAAAACTGATAGGAGGGGAGAAAACAACATCCTCTATTGATCTTTGGTGGGGGCTGGTGGGGGAGGGGTCCAAGGAGGTAGCAGTGGGGTGTGTTTGAAGAACTTACGGAAGCCTTGGGGATATTCAGAGGTGAAAGGGAGAGTGGGGTAAATATAAGAGGGGAGGGTAGCCAGCATTTTGAGGCAAACCCTGTAGCCCATTTGTGTTACCAACGTGAGCTTTTGACTCAGTGCTGCTGGGATAAATGCCACAAATGGACATACTCTAGTCTGTCTTTGATCACTGAGGACACACCGTCCTGTGGATGGGTCTCCTAGTTGCTGTTTGATGGATCATTGTGAACACAATTGACAGTCTACCTCCTGAGGTGGGAGTCAATCTGAACTGAAATCAGATCTCCTACTATAGGTTTGTTTTGCATTTCAGGTTTAAAAAGAAGAATTAACCATCAGAAGGACATGTAAAAAGAGGAGATACTGCTTCTGGTTTTGCTGCTGTGGTACTGGTCATATAGGAGGAATTCTTAGTGGACTCCCTCGGTTTTTTGCTGCATTATCTCCTAAATTCTGAGAGCACATGAATAATGCTCAGTCTTCATTCATCACAGACAATCTCCCATAGAAAACAGAATGAATCTGATTAGGGATCTTTAATTGACTCATTGTGGGAAAGGTGACAAATTAAAATCGTTCTATATTCCATGTAGCAGGTAAAGCACTCACAGATTTGTGACTGTGTGCAAACAATTTCTTACTTCTCAAATGATATAATTTACAAGGGTGTGCATCCCTTCTTTGGTAAAGAATTGAATTATAGGCATGTGACTGAACTTTTTGTTTTAATCCCATGGTGGTGGCAGATTAGTCAAAAACCTCAAATATACAGTAAAGATAGTGTCACTTATACTAGTAGTCAGGCCAGCAGGGAGACTTTGACTCTAAGCCTGCTCTGATCACTTTGACTGGAGGCTCTGCTCACCTTGTAGTCATTTGATTTTCACCCATGGAATTTCTATGGACTTCAGAATATTTCCCCAAGACCCTCCTTACAAATGTGCCGTGTTCCCTGTAAGCAGTCAGTACATAGGGTAAGATTGCATTTACTATTAGTGATTTTAAGTGTCTTTTTTTTTTGAAAAGAGTCCTGAGCCAACTTTTTATAATGAAATAATTGATGAGATGTCAAGCAATATGATCCCGTAGGTGACCCTAAGCAATGAATTTTATAACTGTTCTATTTTTTAATTTTTTGTGTTGATTAGACATGCAATTTTTTTTACATCATTATACCCCAAGTTCTCCCATCACTATACCACCTGTGAACTGTCAACATGATCCCTGGTGCTCATCCCTACAGATCGATCTTGACCTTCTTTCCTCCTGTTCCTTTACTGTATGTTTCTGTTGTGTTATCAGCTTGCTAGTTTTAACTTTTTCTTGACCTTTTGTTTGATTTTCTATAGCCCACGCATAAGTAAGATCATTCAGTGTTTATCTTTTTCGTTCTGGCTAATTTCAGCTAATATAATTTCTTCCAGCTCTATTTATGTTGCTGTGAATAATATAAGTTTGTCTTTTTGACTGCCAAGTAGTATTCCATTGTATAAATATACCACAACTTTCTGATCCATTTGTCTGGGGTCATTTGGGTTATTTCTATATCCTGGTTGTTGTACCTTTGTGTCTGAATCAGAGCAGCTCTTGATTGAACTCTGAGTTCCTCCAATTTCCAAAGACCATAGCCCATTTCTCTTGATTCTCCCCAGGCTAGAGTAAAGGGGAGGTGGTAGGAATTTAGTCTACAATTAAAGATGTACCCAAGAGTAGAGATTAAGAAGTGTTACCTACAGTTTTGAACACCTACAGTCTAAGAAAACCAGTTGCCTCTGATCTGGGGATTATAAATATAAATAGTAGGAATGATTAGGATGGTTGCTCTAGGCAACTACCCAATTCATGTCTCCAGGAGAAGGTATGGAGCTTGTTAATGAGTTTGCAAATACTTTAAAATGAAAAAAAAATATTTTAAAAAGAAATAGAGACACTGTGGACTGATGACAAGAGAAAAACTTTAATTTTTCCTTTATTTTCTAACTATTAAAAAGTTATCAATCAGCTGACTAAATCAACCACTTATTGTTAATGAAGATCTTGGGGTATGAATTTTAATCTTGATTACATTTTTATATTATCAGCTCAAAGTAGTTTTCTCCATATTTAATAATACAATATAAACTAGAAGTAATAGAATATTTAACATGAATTATTTTTGATGAATAGCCTGTAATATAATCAAGAGTCTTAACTTTAAAATATTACACTTATGACATTATTTAATTTGTTATCTTCATTCTTTCTTGGGAGTCACAATGCAAGAATGTTCCAGATTTTATTAAGGAAAAACCCAACAAACCAACTGAAAAATGAGCAGAAAATAAGAATAAGAGCTCATGGAAAACATTGAGTGAAAAACTTAGTGTGAGAAACTGCTTAACTCTACTCCTGATGAAAGAGGAGAAAATACATCACAGATGTAAGTTTCTCAAAGTCACTCATCAAAAGCCCAGAAAATGATGCTGCTTCCCTGCACTACCAGAAGGAGGAACCAAAGGGGGCTCCTCTTTGACCAGTGAGAGTTCGTTCAATGAGAGGGTCAATGAATGAACAATCTCCGCACATCAGACTCCCAGCTTCCTCCAATTAACTCTTTCATTGACAACAGCCCCTCTAAAATCTATATAGGTTGGTTTGGTTTTTGTTGGAGGGGAAGGCAATCTGTGTCACCATGAGATTGCACTTTTTATATTGCCTTTTTGTTATTGTTTCCAAATCCATTTTGGTGATGAAGTAACTGGTTAGTTGTTGTCTTTTTTTTTTTTTTTTTTTTTTTTGGTCTAAAGATAACACTTTTTAGACTGTTTTGGTTTTTGAACAGAAGAATGTATTAACTATTTCAAGGAGACATGAAAAATATACAGTCCAGAAATAGCTTTCTTGGCTACATATTCAGGGTGTGCCCTTGAGCAGATAAGTGACTTTAAGAAACTTACATCTGTAATGAATTTTCTCCCCTTTAGAGTGGAGATGATAATAATGTACCCACACCAACAATTTAGAATTGAAAGAGGATAGCACTTGAAAAATACAGATGGAAGGGTCTGAAACCTGTAATTGTTTCCTAGTCATTCATTGGAAAAGGGTTAAGTTGATTTGACGAGATCGGGCGCGTTCAGGGTGGTATGGCCGGAGACTGGGTTAAGTTGATTTGAAAAAAAAAAAGTATATTCTAAGAAGATTTGGGTTGAGAACATCAGTTTTCAATTTTGAACAGATTTAAAATAGATGTCTTATTCAGCAGAATTAATCTTGAATTTGAAGACTGAACTTTATGCTATTACACAGGAAGCAGGTAGGTAAGTTTTGCATTCAGAGTAAAGCTGCAGTGCAGAAGACAAAATAACCTTGCACCATTGAGAAAGTCAGCTAGAAGACCCGGGACTTGCTTGCACAGAAACAATAATAGCATTTTTGGTCACTCTGGACATCATCTTTCATCCTATCTCAGTTTCCATATACACATTCTCTGATTGGTTAGGGTGTTTCATTCTGCTGCTTGACTCAGCATTTTTTCTGCTAATAGCAACTCTGAAGTGAGAACAAGTCAAGGAAGAATGCTTACAATCTCTGTTGGTACAACCCTGAACCAATCAAACCCTCCCCCCCACTTATCATGGGAAGTTTCCCTGCAGGTGCTTGAGGACAAGAGATGACCAGAAGGAATACTCATTTAGGAGTTCCATGTTTCTTATTTTAATTTCTTCTAGCACGGTCTTGAGCACTGCTGATACCAGAATGATTGGGATATGATAGTATCTTGACATTCCTTGGGACGTACACGCCAGCAGGTAGCTGTCCTGGGTAGCTCAGCACCACTATACAAAATACAGGCAAGTCAGAGGTCCAGGTTGTTGTTGAAGCTTTCACAGCAAAAGAAGGTACTTGGCTTGGCTCAAGCTTATCATCATGGCACTACAGGAACAAAGACTTGGGAATCAACTGGTTATAGGCTTTGAATAAGGAACCTATAAGATTCCTTATTTTCTGTGAGACTCAACTTCATCTGTTCAATTGAATAACAACTTATTGTGCAGAAAGCTTGTGAGAATTAGAGGTGGTATGTAGGTATAGCATCCTGGAGAATATCCTGCAGACATCAAGTGTTCAATAGCTGGCAGCAACAATGACAACCGGACATTGGAAGGTAAGATCCTTGGTGACAGGAATTATTGCTGCTTTTGTTCACTTTTGTAACCTCCTGGATGTCCTCAGATCAATGTGCATAATAAAAATATTTTACAAAGAATATAGCATGTGTAAAGGAAACTCTGGTCAGTTTGGAGGCTGTATGTTGTGAGGTTAGGTAGACCTGTGTGTGTGTATGTGCATGTGTGTGAGCAAGCAGACAAGGACACATGCACACATGTTTCTATGTGTGGGAGATGCTAGCATGGAGGTGCATTTGGAGAAAGAGACCATCCATCATATCAGTTTTTATAATGTCAAGATATTTCCTTGTGAAAGGAGAAGAGCTGACAAGAGGCTTTGGGATTGTCTTCTAAGGTAGAAAAAAAAAAAAACACACCCTAAGTCTTAGGTTCCTTTTGAGTGCATTGTGGTTTTAGATAAATGCATTTGGATTGATGTTCTACCTTTTCCTGTAAAACATGGAGCTGCTTTGGAGGAAGAATTTACACAGGCAATTCTGCATATTTTGCATTTCAAGATTCAGTATAGCCTCATAAACCAGAGTCAGGTCTCAACATCCTCAAGCTGCTGAACTCCATGAGCTGTAAGAATTTTGGTGGAAGAGGTGCTTGGTGCATCTTTTACAAAGTCCCAAGTGACCCCAAATTTGTTTCCATTACTTTCCAATGATGTGTGAAGTATCCTGATAGCTGCATTTTGATGGGACAGGGGGAGGGGCTGAGTCAATCTTTGGATAAACATTAGAGGGAAGAGAGACTGAAGGTGAGAAAAGTTAAGTCATTCCTGGCTTTCAAAGATGATTCTCAGGAAGGAACTCTAGTTCCAGAAATGTGGTGGATAAATAACCTGAAATCCTGCCAACGATAAATGTCTCTAAGTGCTAGGAAAATGTTAGCAAACATCCTTCTAAAAGTGTGGCTGAGCTTGCAAGAAAGCTCCGGGTGTTTCCAGGGGTCAGCTGGGAAAAGGAGATGAGAAGCTGAGCAGGAAGTCGGAGAGTTTGCCTTGTGTAGGACTGAAGATTGCTTGGTGGAATGTGGGGGACTGGAACTTTTAAAAGAGGTAAATGAGATGGCTCTGGAAACCTCAGGTCCTGTCTCTCCCTAGGGAGATGGGGGATTTGAATTTCAAGGAGCAGGTCCTACTCACCAGCTGGGAGAGGTAACATCTAAGCTTCTCTGTCTGGCTCTGAACTGAGTATGGACAAGCATCTCCTGGGAATTCCCAAAGGTGGTCTTGCATCGTATAGGTAGGTAGAGACAGCCACGTGGAAATACCAAAGAAGAAGCTGCTTGAAGAGGTAAATTAGCAATTGCCAATTTGATGTTAGGGTTAAAAAGAATTGGTCGGACTTTTTAAAAGTCACTAAATAAGAAGGCACCATTCTGGAATTAAGTAATTCTAGTAGCCTCATTTCAGTGTGTTAAAGCAAGCTGTTAGTCTTCCAAGGAGAAAAATGGATGGTTACTAGCTCTTAGAGTTTAATTATAAACTCCCTGAAGGCAGGGAATTCTCAACTTTGGTCACTCTTGGGCTAAAAACAGGATCTTGATTAATACTTGTTGAGGGACTTGACAAATAATGCTGTAAAAAATAGTCAAGACTTTCACCTTCCCAATTTTCTGAAGCTACATTTCTGACATATGGGAGACCAGATGGGAGAGGGAGAGCATTTCCTGTGGGCAGTGTACCCTGAGACTGTGCACTCATCCTGGAGATATTCCTGTGGTTTGCTAGGTTCTTTGTAAAGGAAATTCTAAGTGTGTACACCTGGGTCTAGGAGAGAGGAGATTAAGGGATGCGGAGATAGAGCACAAGCATGTGCATGAGCAAGAGAGAGTATGAGAAGCTGTGAAGATTCCTGGAGGGCTGGGCTGGGGAATTCACCTGTTTCCCCTCCTCCTCTCACTCCCCCACCTGGACCCTGGCCCTGCCCTGCTGGCTGGCATGTCTGTGTAACTGCCAGAACAAATAAAGAACCTATGCAGATTGGTGAGCCTGATGTTTACAATTGGCTATGATGATGGGATTGTAGTCCCAACACCCTGTGTCATTACAGGGTGTTGTAGAGTAAGCATATTGATTGTAGAGTAAGCATATTGATTATAGAGTAAGCATATTGATTGTTAATTCTGAATGGAATTTGTCTAGATTGACAAAGGGTTGTTTCCTGGCTCTGCTATCTTGGACAAATTACTTTGCTTCTCTGGATTTTTTATTTTCTCACTTCTAATCAGGGAATAACAACGACACATACCTTTTAACACTGTTGGAAAGATTATGACTTACACAATATAGAGTGCCTACCTGTAAGTGATGGTGTATAAAAATTAGACTAGTTCTATAAGAACACTTCATAAAATTTGGGTGTTGTGTCAGGTGCCTTATATACATTATCTCCATTAACCCTTCAATATTATGAGATAGACCCCACTATTATACCTATTTTACAGATGAGGTAATTGAGGCTTAGAGAGATTAAAATTATTTTAAAGGTTTGTGGTTGTTTAATCTTTGTCTTTATGAATGTTGTTGCTCATGTATAAGACCTGTTTAATGGTACATTCTTCATTAGAAATACAACCCTTGATTTTATCGTTGTTCCCATGAGAAAATATTATCCACCTCATGGTAATTTTCTTAGGTGGTGTTTTGGGGCATGTGCTAAAACATGATACAAAATGAGATGAAGCATCACAATTTGCTAAATAAAATCAAAAGGTATTATAAAGCTAGCATGATACAGCGAGGAGAGCATGGGACCAAGACAATACACCCAGTCTACTCATGGTCTGCCTGTGATTGACATTTGTAAAATTACAGGCTGAATAACAAATAAATAATAATAAATAGGTATTCTCTTTATATAAGCAGCAACTTGAGAATTAGGAGCCTAAGTGCTGGTTCTCTTGACTTCATTTCTCTGACTTCAGATCTTAGCTGTCTCCTTCGTGGGTGGATGCCGACAACCTTAAGTTTCACTTCCTGCTCTAATATCTCTTTATCAGAAAAAAAATGAGTCCCTTTATCAGAAAATCAATGGTAAGGAAGTTTTAGAGTTCACCAGATATTAGCACTGAAGAAATGATCAATGCTGAGAAAGTTTATATAATCAATTGGGTTATTCACCGTTGAAAGGTACCTACAACTTTCTAAATCCCCCTCTATCGTGTCTCCAAGTATTTCTCTTATAGGGACATTGGGGAGAGATTTACTTTTTTAAGGGAAAATGAGAACATGTTACTTTTGTTGTAATAGTTAATCTTGTGGGTCTGTAAAATCTTACATTGACACTACATGATTTGGAAAACATTTGGTAACAGATGGCATAAGCAAATCCAGATGAAACTCATTATTCAATCAGATTAACCTCTTTCCTTGGCTGATGACATGAACTTTCCAGTGTTCCAATTTGTTCTAACTTTAATCAGCTTGGACCCCCTCAGTTTTAAAGTATCTATGTCAGAAATAGTCACATTTAGGAAAAGATTTGAAATCTCTCCAAGTCCAAATGTAAAACAGTTTTACAGAGGTCTAGAAGGGGAGAACATTCTAGAAGAAGAGTTGAGTTGCAATCAAGATGAGGCATTCAGAAATTTGTGATTTTTCCCTTTACTGTGAAGACTGACTACATTGGGGCCCAGGGCAAGCGGGCTCCATCTATGTCTCATTTATTCCAACTGTAAAGTGAAGATAATAGCTATTTATATACCTCGAAGGGGTATGGCGGTGATTAATTAGTTAATGCGTTTAGTGTGCTTTGAAGTACTAAGTGCTATTAAGCTTCATTTAGATTACCCTAATAAGAACTCAGGGTTCTTTTCACCAGCTGAGGAGTTGGGATCTCTTGATCAGATTTTTCAAAAGGCAGAATAGTTTTAATGCAAACTCTTTTTCCAAACCAGTTCACACTGGCATTTACAATTCAAAAAAAAAAAATTAAAGAGTTAAACACTTGAGCAATCACTGTGTCTGAGCACACCGGGACAGAATAATCTCTTCATGATAGTAAGAGTAAATATTAGTTCCCTTTTCCCCCTTTGCTTGATTTCCTCTCCCCTAGTCTATATCTCCATATCTGTTAGAGTTTCATGGTTGGAAAAGTTTGAAACTGAAACTCAAGGTAATGACCTTTCCCAGCTCATGAGCTGTGATGGACGCCATCAAGGCTAACTGGTTCCAAGAGTGGGAAGTAGGTGGGCTTGGCGACTGAGCTGGGTGCCTGTTGTTGCCACAGACACCTTTTAATGGGCTCATAACAGGGCCTGAACATATGATCTGTGCCCTGGACTGGATCTCACAGGGCCTTATACAGAAGAGGCATCCAAACCATTTTTTAAAAAAACAGAGGCAGCAACCAAAAAGTTCCAGTGAAGAAAGCTAAAGTAAGCTATACAAGGACTTGGAATTGCATATCTCAGAGTTTATGTCCACTTCTAGAGACTTCTTGAAAACTGGGAGAGAGGGATGAGTGAAGTGGCTGGGGGATGTAGGGGTGACTGGACTTAGTGGCCAGGCTGGTCCAGAGGCTCTGGGTAACTCCAGTTCAGGTCATGCATCATGCAACTCCTAAAGGCCTGTCTCCTCCCTTTTCCCACTCAACCCTCCTCCTCTCTCCCACATCAAGGTTTACCAAGGTAAACCTTCCACAGGTGCAGTTAAGCAGAGTTCATGGCAAGCATGGTGCTTCCAATGTTGTTTGGTGAAGGTAGTGGGGAGACCTGTCCTTCCCATTGCTAATGGTTCACTCTCCTCTTAGACTAGGCAGCGGGGTAGAAATAATTCCAAGTGAACAACTAAGTGGAAAACTACTACTAGGATTAGAAACCAGGGACAGGGACTGCACACCTGGAGCCATGGTCTTAGACCTCAGGAGCCACGTGGGTAATTCCATAGGTTCTGTCTTCACTCATCTGGACAATGACCCTTGGGTGTCCTGTTGGTGACATAAGAAAGTCATTGGGGGTATAAATACGGTTCTGACAGTCAGTTGAAAAAGAGGTATACATATGCATGGTAGAATACTACTCAACTATGAAGAGATGACCTCTCACCATCTACAACAGCAAAGGTGGAGCTGGTGAGAATGATGCTAAGGGAAATAACTCAGAAGGAGAAATGCAAATAGTGGACAATTTTACTCATATGTAGACTATAAAGATCAAAACTAAGACAAAAGCAAACCAAAGCAAATGATAGAAATAGGATGGCAGAATTGAGGATACTAGGGAGGATGGGAAATAAGGAACAGTAGTAGGAGATTGTGGGGGCCTGAATGGGGGAACGGTGCAGTAACAGACATCCATATATGGCAGCCTATTCCCCCAATAATTGCTGTGAATAATGTAACCTCAATTAAAATTAGAAAATCACATTTTATTTTTTAACTAAATAAAATTAGGCTGGCTCTTTTCTTACTTTCCCTTATTCTTTTAATTTGGTTCTTTTGCTTGTATTTTCCAGGGGTGTCTCCTCTATTGGGCTTGCATAACACCAGTTTATCTTATCTCTTGATGATATTTAATCAGCATTTCTAAATTGGGATACAGAGGGAATATTTTCTGGTTTTTAAACTGGTAAGCTAATAGGGAAAGATGAAAGATAAGACACCCTCGACCATGTTGGCTAAACATTTCTGGCATGGAGAACGTATGTGTCATGGACATAACAGGAGGTGTAGGAGTGGAGGACTCACTGTTCTTTCCCTGGCAGCAGGCTGGGTTAATGGCTTCAGTGGCGTGGCAAGCTCTGAGGGCTTCCTCTAGAAGATCTGAGTTCAGACAGTGGCCAGTCTTACTCAGTGCCTCCATAATGTGTGGTATGTCTATAGGAAAATAATAGATTAAATTCTGGCTGAGACAGCAGGCCAGCATGTAGCATCTATCAAACAGAGGGGTTAGGGACAACACTTTTAGGAAGGAGACTTAAGAGAATTAGGAGAAATAGTTCAATTCATATATATTTGAGAAAGCTTTAAGCTGTTAGAAATAAATCTGAGGAACAAGGAAACTCACCTTTAAAGTCAATGTACAACATCTCTATATCATTCATGAGCAAACATATGTTCATATATTTTGCTTTTTATTGAGGCAAATACAGACAATACCATATGTGGTTCTGAGGTATCAGATATAGGAAGATCTGGGATGCCTGTTATTTCACTCCACCCAACACCATGGCACCTACACTCTGCCACATCCCATCAGGAATATCTTCCAGAAAAATGGGAATGATACAATTGTATCAGGGAGTGCAGAGAGCAAGTTCTGCTCATTTGCTTGATGTCTTCAGAGGGAGTGGGTAACATTCATTTTGGGGATGGATTCAAGTATTTGTACACTTTATTTTAAAATTATGAGCATGCACTTTCCAGTCGGGCTATAGTCAGTGTTTTTGAATCTAATTGTTTCAACTAAGAGCTGAGAGGAGAGAACAAGCCTCTTCAAACAGCCCTCCCCTGCAAGTGTCCTGAGCACTCAAGGCTTGGGTTTAGATCCACTGTCCTGGCTTCTTTCTAAAAGATGCTTTCCAAGGTACATGGTGGATGAGGAGAGGAAGACCCCTGAAAATATGTACCTTGGATCATAAGGTCCAAGAGGGAAAAGGGAACACCCTTGGAGCCAGCCAGCATCTTAACACATGATGAGGTGGCTGGGGGAGTGATGGGGGTGACCTGGCCCAGCTGAGTGTGAACCTGAACCTGAACCTGAACTTGGGACTGAGCCTGAGTTGAGTCTGAGCTGAGTCTGAGTTTGAGCCTGAGCTAAGCCTGAGCCTGAGGCTGAACATGACAAGCTGTCTCCAGGATGCACCAGCACTCACCACGGAAACTGACAGCAGTGGTTAAATACTCCCACTTGGGGTTTACTAAACAGCAAAATTATTCCATCCTATCTCTCAAAAACAAGCAAGCCCACCCTTTGCTTAGCCAGCTTTGCACAGATGGTGGCTCACCAACCACACAGTTGGGTCTATTTTCCTCCAGGATCCTTTCTTGGGGAGTAGTGACTATAGCTGCAAAGCACCCCTGCACCCTCTTCCCCATCTCAGGCACTGCATGCTGGCTACTCACTTCTGCTCCGCCTCTCCTTGAGAGTCTTATGGTGTTGGGGGCTGCCATTCTCATTCAGTAAATTCCAGACTGGGTTCTCATTGAATAAAGCCTGAATTATACAGACTTCTAACAATGTAGTAATTCCTATATATATGCATCCAACATGCTCTGATGTTAATTACAAGGTTCTCCTTATTGCCTCCCTATTGTCTTGTAAAAATATTTAAAATTTTTTAGGTAATACATCTTGGCCATCTGGAGAAACTACCTCCTAGTAGTACACACCTTGGAGGCAAAGCACATTCTTTTCACTGGTTTGGGATGGTCTCATTATCCATTCATATCTCAGGAAGGCTGTTAATCTTATTTTCTCTTTAGCCCACCATTTTGAAGGTCAAAATGGCTGTGTATTGGGTTGTTAAGAGTCGTAGGTAGGATTATAAGCATTTTGAGAGCAGCAACCCTTGGTAGTATTTTTGTTTGCTCTTCTTCACAACTTAACACGACACAGAACAGAGATATTGGCTTCATCATGCAGAGAAAGGGGTCACCTGTATTCCTCAGGCCCCTACTTCATGTCCATCAGTGTGGCAGACTTGAGGGACAGATGGCTGCATACACCCCAGAAAAACAGGAAAACTCTCAGAGAGCTGAGAAAACATCTACACTTATCCCTTGCTGTTGATCAAGGGAATGGCTTCTGATAACATTTCCCCTTAAGCCCCAGAGAGGAGAACCTAACTTCCACTCCCATAAACTGAAAAGTTTGAAGTAGGCTTAGTCATAATGAAAAATGTTCTAGAATCTTTGCAAGTGCTTTCTCAACATAGGTTTTGGAACAGGGACAGACTTCTTTCTGTGACGGACCTGACCGTTAATCTCATGCTTCAGTCAGAGTTTCCAGGTGAAGCCAGAGGAAGTGAAATTGGGTCAAAAAGGGGCAAAGTTCTCCAACTAACAAACCACAGATCCGCATCACCCGCGCATAGCAGTTGCCACTCAAAATGCAGTTTAACAAGGGATTTTATTAACAAGGAAAGTTAACCAAGAAAACTATTAACAAGGAAAGTTAACCAAGAAAATGTAAATTTTTTTCTTTCTTTAGAGCCGCAAATGGCCAGTCATCTAATTCCAGTCACCCTTTAGTCCAAAAGTCCTAAACACAGTCCAAGATGATGCCCCTTTGGCCTCTCCAAACCTCAGAGATAGGCACGTTCGCAAAGTCTAGTCCTTTCACCGATGTCTTCTCTTTTCTTCTTTTCTCTCCAATGTTCCACACAAGAGTCCTGGGAGTCTCCCAGTTGCAAAGGCAGGGATGAACCAGGGAATGGGACTGGAAGAGGTTGCTGTTTCCCTATTGCTCACCTCCCTGCTGGTCCCTCATCTCTGCCTTGCCTTGGAGACTTGTACAGAGTCCAACATTTTCTTATAAACTAGACTCCTCTGCTTACTCGTGGTGTGTTGATTCCACTTGAGCTTCCCATTCCTGGAATCCTCAGTCATCAAAGAAGGTCAAATGGTAGAAGGCCTGTAGCCAGACTTCATTAACTGACCCCATGACAGAATTGAACAAATATGCCATCCACAACTCACTAGACATCCCCTGGCCAAATTTCATGTTGCTGGGAGGGAGAAAACAATTGGGGGGTTCTGGGCCACTGGTCACTCCTTGTCTCACTGGCTGTGTGAGTCTGTGATTTGGGGGCTACCTCTGATATTGGTATAAGTTTTCAGAAGCAATCTGAGAATCACTTAAAGTACCAGGGCTTTTATTTAATCCCAAAACCTGGTGTCTGAAATGACTCATCAATTTAACAAATGGTTTTCGTCATGTCAGTGCAAACAACCAGTGGGTTCCTAATCAGCAGTCACCACAGGGGAGGTCTTCGGAGTGGGAAACTGAGGGGGACTTGTGGACAGTCTCCCTCCAGCCTTGATGCTCTGATGTTGATTCGCACAGGTCACTCCACGGTGGGTGAGTGTGGCATTGGCTGATTAAGGATAAGCTGCCAGGAGCTTCATGGGAGTTTCAATATGACTACATGTCAGTTCCTTACCAGAATGGCCCCCAGCATGGAAGGCTTCAGCCTTAAGGCACAACCACACACAGCAGGCAGGAGATGGGGATATCTGTCTTGGGTGGGCTGGGGCCATCCTGGTGTTGGCACTCAGAACCCCACCTCATGGCAGTCTCCTCCCTTGGGCAAACCAAGATGGAGGGTCACTCCAATCTACCTGAGGTAAAGGGGTGTTTCTGTGAGAGGTCAACACTCTTGTCCTTAAGGTCCAGAGGCTCGTCTTCCAAGTCAGGCTCTAGAAGCAGCCTCAGGGTTGAGAACAGCTTGTTTAGTTCATGAACTGTTTCCCTGACTGTAGTGTAGCATTATTTCTATTTCTCAGAGACTATGTTCAGCAAACTCTTGACTTTGGGAGCCTGTCTGAAGTTTGGCTTTCTTCTCCACCCTGGGGCAATCTGCAGAGGGATCTCCAGCCCACCCCAAAGGCACCTTCAGGTCCAGAGGGGGTGTAAAGTCACACATGTAAGCACATTGCATCCACCACCAATATCATCACCTCTCCCTCCCGCCTTGCAATGCAAGTATCCAGAGACAGAGGATTTGTGTGTGTGTTTGTGTATATGTTTATGTATTTGTGTGTATTTTAAATGGTTCACATTAGCACATAGTAGGTAGCACATAGAACATAGTAGGTTCTTCATAGTTATATGTTGAATGAGTGGGAACCACTGATGAAACTATGAAGGAAGAAAGATTAGTGAGAAGATGTCAGTTTCAGCAATAACACAAAGAACAACTTACTGAAAGGCATTTAAATAACAAATTTCTTTCTCACAGTTCTGGAGGCTGGCTGTCTGAGGTCAGAGGAGCAGAACAGCTGAGCTCTGAAGGGGTCTCTTCCAGGTTTCAAGTGACACCTTCTCTTTGTGACATGGCAGGAATCAAAGGAGGACACCATTCTCAGGACCTCATCTCTTCTGAATCACCTCCCACGGGTCCCAGTTGCAAACATCATCACTTTGGAAATAGGGTTCAATATCTGGGAAATATTTGGGGGAACATATGCACCCAGTGTATGTAGTAGATGATGTCACTCTGCAGGAGAGAGTCAGTACCCTAACCTAGGTTGGTGACTAGGAGAATGTATTAAAGACACCCTTCTTCTTTGCCTGGACATTTTATATTCCTGTATTTCCTCTAGAATATTTCTAATCACCTGGTTTTTCTAAATCCTATGCATTATACACATGTGCACATGCATGAGTGTTAATAGTGTCCAAAAAGATTGAGAAATTGTGGTACTCCACATGGTAGAATACTACACAACTGTGAAAAGAGACAAAATCTTACCATTTATGACAACATAGATGGAACTGGAGCATTTCTGCTAAGTGAAATAAGTGAGAGTAGAAAAACAATACTAGATGTTTTCATGTAGTATATAGGGAAACAAAATAAAGGAACTGACAATACTAAACCAAAGCATGCTGGTGAGATATTAATGCAAATGTGAAATTAAAACCACTAGAGGGTGGGGACAATAGAGGCAAGAAGACCCCTTGTTTTTCAGCAAAGGGATGAGGACATTTTGGGGGTGGGTGGATGTGGGTGGATGTTAACCTGAGACGGTGTGAACCTGTCCTCCTAAATCATATGGAGTGCTGTAAAGCAATCAGTCAAAAAAAAATCATGATGGAAAATCTCAAGCACATGCAAAATAGAATAGCCCAGTGAATTCCCATCACCCTATCCTGCTTTCCACATGAGCAACTTGAAAGAATCCCCTTGTATCTAAAATCATCTACTTACCTCTTTCCTGTGTTATGTGGGGAAAAACAACCCCTCAGAAACACCCACTTCATGAATATGATATTTGTTCTTTAAACCATTCCCTGCTATTGTTCAAAGTGATGGGTATTAATGGGTATTAATTATTAACCAAAGTTTTGGAGGAGGGAACCAACAAGAAGTGCAATAAGCCTAAGACAAACCAGTGACGTTTTCCAGAAGCTCTCTGGTAATAATGCTCAGCCCGGACTGAGAATTGCTTGCCAGTTCAGCTTCTGTGTTCTTGTGGTACCTGGTATTACAGGTGTGGTTTAATGACATCTAGTATGATTTGGGTACACACTCAAGTGGGGTTCTTGTAACTGTGGGGTTCTTGTAACTGTACTTCAGTGCCTCCCCTACTTCCCTGTAAGCTCCTGAGGGTAGGAGCTGTGTCCTAGCTGCCCATGGTATCTCAAATACTTAACCTATAGAACATCCCTCACAAATATAGGAACACAAACATTAAGATACAATCAATAGGTTTTTTTCAATTGATTGTGTAGGTAAGTGAAGGAACTAGAAAGAGTTACTATTTATTTCCAGTGCTGGAGAAAGTGACTACAAAAATGGTAACACTATTATATGAACCAGGAAGTGGGGGTGGGTGGGGGCTATTCAAGGGAAAGCAGGCTGTATTCAGTCTGAGACACCTATTGGTGATCTAAAGAGATTTGACAAATGGTGCAAAGTGTACATTTAGGGTTCAGGAGGGAGGCTGAATCTAGAGATCAAAGTTTGGGCATTAACCATGCAAAAACTGAGTTTAGAAGGAGACAGAATTGGTGGAGCCAGTGTAGAAATTTGGGGTGGAGGGGGAGGATAAAGGAGGGAATTAGAAGTCCAGGAGATGTGAATAGGAAATTGTACAGATAAGAATTTGAAAAGTAGAAAGGATGTTTCAGCAGTATGCTGTTATTGAGGAGGTATGTTAAGTATAATATACTTAATGCCATTGAACTGGACAATTTAATGTTAAAAGGGTGAATTATAAGTTATAGATAGGGTTTCAGTGGACAAGTAGCCATGGGAAATGAGAGAGAGAGAGAGAGAGAACTCCAAGCACCAAAGTGTTTATTTTGTGAGGTGACATCACCACATCCTCATTTTGAAGTTGGTTTCAATGACGTGGGAGGAGGACAAAGACAAGGTCATCCAGATGAGGAGGAAGGAAGAGGTGGGAGCCAGAATCTTGGACCACAAGAATGGGGTTCTTTTTAGAGTGGGATGATGCACCCACAAGATGCTGGCTTTAGGTAGCTATATCTCGAAGGGTGATCTTTGAATCAGCCACACCTAAATTATGTGGATTATTCCCTCAAAGATGCTCAAATCCACCTCAGACTTTCAGACATGGAGAATGGAATCTACATTCAAGAACAGCTTGTGGGTTGTCTACAAGCAGTGAAGCTTCAAGACTGCAGGTCAGTCAGAAGGCAAAAGAAAGTATTTGCAGGTAAGCACACCTGAGCAGATTTCTCGCACAGCAAAATCGCAGGTGGAGAGGAAGAGGCTTATCATTCAGTGGTGGGGACAGTGGCTCTGGTAAATAGTGGATGAGATCCAGAGGAATCTGGCAGTGGAGACCAGCAGATAGGGGAATTGGAGCAGAGGTGTGGGAGGAAGGGAAAGGAATTCAGAGGGGTGACACAGGAGGACAGAAGCTGAGGAGCCACTGAGTCCACAGGACCTGGTCATTTAATGAATCAGATTATTACTCAGATCCAGTACAACACTGCACCCTCCAGGGAAGATGAACACAAGTACTGGCCTCATCTGAGCAACTCATAGGTGGTTGACTGGCAGGGGAAGTCCAGAGGCTGGCAAAGCCCTCATTACAAGCACAGCTAAAGCTAGGGAGACTAGAAAGGTGAGGCGACAGGAGCAGGAGGCAGGCTGGATGTCAGGGTGGCCTGTCATGTGGTTTGAGGGGGTCCCCAAGATGAGTTTCCATGCAGAGTGGCAGGAGCTGCCCAGAAAGTCAGGTGTAAGAGTTGTAAGCCAGGATGGGAGAATGTCTCCTTAGTGAGATTTGCCACATCCAGTTGAAAAAGAACTGCTTTTTATATAAATTCTATTGATTTTTCAACTACTTACTTGAAAAGTTGTTGTTTTAACCCTGAGGCAACGGGGTTGACCTGTTTTTTTATTTTTAGTTTATTGACTTTATGTGCACTTTTTTCTTATATTCTCATATAATATACCCCATATATATATAGTATATATATATATACACATATAGTATACCCCATAATTCTCCCACCACCATATCACCTGTGAGCCATCACCCTGATCCCTTGTGTTCAATTGCTCCCCTGATTTTGACCTCCCTTGCACCCCGTCCTTGGCTGCATGCTTCAGTTCTGTGATTAGTTTGTTGGTTTTATCTTTCTCTTGTCCTTTTGTTTGGATTTTTTATAGCCCACATATGAATGATTATCTTTTTCTTCCTGGTTAATTTTGCCTAACAAATTCCTTCCAGCTCTATCCATGTTGCCATGAATGACATGAGTTTGTCTTTTTTGATCACTGACTAGTGTTTATTTGGGTTGCTTGCTTATATTTCATTTGAGAGGAAAGCTTTGATTGAATAAGTATGCTGAAGGTGGAAAAGGGTTACCCCTCCTGCAGGCAAGGGTAACTCACAGCCTGCGGGATGTGGGTGACTTTACACCCCTAACAGCTTGGACCTGGAGCTTTGCTCACACCACAGGGTGGAGACAATGCTACCATTTCCCTGTACAACTGAGATGTTTAGTTTTACTTTATTTTTATTTTTTAATTGATTGCACATATATATATATATGTGTGTGTGTGTGTGTGTGTGTGTATACAACCATTTTTAAAAAATGGTTGTCTATCCCCAGGTAGACAACCTTATCACCTTATCACCCAAGAACCATCATCGTAATCTTTTGTGCCCATTCTACCCCTGATTACCCCCACCCCCCATTCTATGCTTCAGTTCTGCTGACAGTTTTAAATTTGTCTTGTTCATTTGTTTGTTTATTTTCCCTCATAGAAGTAAAACCATCCTGTATTTCTCTTTTCCTTTTTGGCTAATTTCTGCTAACATGATTCCTTCTAGCTCCATCCATGTTGCCATGAATGATGTTAAGTGTGTCTTTTTTGATTGATAAATAATATTCCATTGTGTACATATACCACAACTTTCTGATTCATTCATCTATTTTGGGGCATTTGGATTGCTTCCATCTCTGGCTATTGTAAACAGTGCTGCAATAAACACCTAAGTACAGGTGTCCTTTTGAATTAAAGGATAGATTACTAGGTAGATTACTTTGGATAGATTACTAGAAGTGGAATTAATGGATCAAATGGTAGCATTTTCAGTAGTTTAAGGGTCCTCCACACAGCTTTCTATAGTGACTGAACCAGTTTGCATTCCCACCAGCAGTATAAATGTGTTTCTTTCCACATCCATGCCAGCACTTGTTGTTGCCTATTTTTTTTCTGATATGGGTCATTCTTACTGTTTTAAGATGGTATCTCATTGTGGTTTTGATTTGCATTTCCTTGATTATTAGTGATGTTGAGCATTTTTTCATATATCTATTGGCCATTTGTATTTCTTCTTTTGAGAAGTATCTTTTTCGTTCTTTGCCCCATTTTTGATTGGGCTTTTTGCTTTGTTTTTGTTAAGTTATATGAGTTCTTTGTTGGTCTTTGTTATCAGACCTTTAGTACTTGTATGGTGGGCAAAAATTTTTCCCCAATTGGTTGGGTTTCTTTTTGTTTGTTGCCTGTTTTACTGTACAGAAACTTTTTAGTTTAATGTAGTCCCAGCTGTTTATGTTTTCCTTCATTTTTTTGCACCTGTAGATGTATCCTGAAAGTGGTTTCTGATATGTAGGTCTTGGAGTGTTTTTTCATGTGTATTTTATGGTTTCAGGTCTTATATATCCAAGTCTTTTATCCATTTTGCGTTGGTTTTTGTATATGATGTGACAGAGTAGTCTAGATTCAATTTTTTGCATATAGCTATCCAGTTTCACTAGAACCATTTATTGAAGAGACTATCCTTGCTCCAGTGTATATTCTTTGCTCTGTTGTCAAAGATTAAATGGCCATATATGTGTGACTTTATTTCTGGACTTTCAATTCTGTTTCATTGTTCTTTGTGTCTGTTTTTTTTTTTGTAACAGTACCATACTATCTTAATTATTATGGCTTTGTAGTAGAATTTAATCTGGAAGTGTAATACTTCCATCCCCTCTCCTATTAGCTAGGACAGCTTTGGCTCTTCGAGGTTTTTTTATTGTTCCAAATTTATTTTAGTAATATTTTTTCAATTTCTCTGAAGAATGACATTGAGATTTTTATTGAAATTGCATTGAGTCTGTAGATTGATTTTGGTAGACTGGCCATTTTGACTATGTTAATTCTTCCAATCCATGAACAGGTGATATCTTTCCAATTCTTTGTCTTCTATTTCTTTTAGCAATGTTTTATAATTTTCTTTGTATAGGTCTTTCACATCCTTTGTCAAATTTATTCTGAGGTATTTAATTTTCATTGGTACAATTGTGAACGGGGTAACTTTCTTTATTGTTTCTATGTCAGAATGATTTTTTGCATCTAAGAAGGCTATTGATTGTGCATTGATAATGTAGTCTGCTACCTTGCTGAACTGCTTTATTATTTTTATTAGGTTTTCTATAGAATGCTTAAAATTCTCTCTATATTATCTCAAACAGGGATTAACTTTACTTCTTCTTTCCCTATTTGAATCCCTTTTATGTTCTTTTCTTGCCTAATTGCTCTAACTAAGATTTCTAGAATTATATTAAAAAGTAGCGGTGAGAGTGGGCAGCTTTGTCTTGTTCCTAATCTCAAAGGGAAGACTTTCAGTTTTTCTCTATTTAGGATGATATTGGCTGTGGATTTGTCATATATTGCTTTTGTTATGTTTAGGTATGTTCCTTCTAGCTCCATAATTTTGATGACCTTCATCACAGATATATTTTGCACTTTGCCAAATGCTTTCTCAGCATCTATTGATATATTCATGTGGGTTTTATTTTTCTTTTTGTTGTTGTGTTGGATTACATGAATTAATTTCAAGGTGTTGAACCATCCTTATTTCCCTGAGATAAATCCCATTTGGTCATGGTGTATTATCTTTTCAATGCATTGTTGGATCCTATTTGCTAGGATTTCGTTGAAAATCTTTGCATCTGTGTTCATTAGGGAGATTGACCTATAGTTTTCATTTTGTTACCTTTGTTTGGTTTTGGTATTTGTGTGATGTTGGCTTCATAGAATTTTTATGGTAATATTCATTCTTTTTCTATTTTTTGAAAGAGTTTTTGTAGGAGAGGTACCAGTTTATCTCTGAACATCTGGTAGAACTCATTTGTAAATCCATCAAGTCCAGGGCTTTTGTTTTGGAGGAGGGATTTTATTACTGTTTCAATTTTGTTGCTTGAGATTGGTTTATTTGGGCTTGCTATGTCGTCTTTATCCAATTTTGGATGGATGTATGCTTCTATAAATTTGTGCATCTTATTAAGGTTGTTGAACTTGATTGCATATAGATGCTCATAGTAACCTCTAATTATCCTCTCTATTTCTGCTTTGTCTGTTTAATTTCTCCTCTTTCATGATTCTGCTTATTTGTATTTTCTCTCGTCTTTCTTGTGAGTCTTCCTAAAGTTTTATCAATCTTATCTTTTCAAAGAACCAGTGTTTTGTTTTGATCTTTTCAATGGTCTTTTTTGTTTCAACTACACTCACTTCTGATTGAGTTGTGATTACCTCCTTCCTTTTACTTGCTTTTGGGTCTTTCTGTTGTACTTTCTCTAGATCTCTCAGATGTGAGGTTTGGTTGTTTCTTTGGGTATTTACTTTTTTTCCCTTTTTTTTGTGGGACTGTATTGTCATATATTTCCCTATTATTACTGCTTTTGCAGCATCCCATGTGTTCTAGAAGGTTGTATCCTATTATCACTAATCTCAAACTATTTATTTATTCTTTGATTTCTTTACTAATCCACTCTTTTTCCAGTAGTTATGGCTTCAGTCTCCATGAAATGGGAGGTTTCCTTTCCTTCTTTTCATGATTGATTTCTAGTTTGATGCCTTTATAGTCAGAAAACATTTCTGACAGATGGGAATTTGCAACTCTATGTCATTGTATGTGAATCTGTTTCTCTTGGGTCTCCGCTACAGTGACTTTCTCCCCTCATTACCAAGATATACCAATGCAAGTGTAGGGGAAAGGGTGCTTTCTTCTTCAAATCTGGTGCTTCCTTTGCAAACCAGCACTCTACAAAAGTCCTCTAGGCATAGCACAGCAGGGAGTTGAACACTTTCCATGAACAGCCCAAGACGTCAGGAAGAGAGAAGTCACTGATATTAAAGCCACACTTTGGCTAAATCCAGACTCTCACATCAGGGCCGAATTCCCTGTGCTTCTGGATCACAGGCTGCATTTTCAGTGTTCAGTCCCAGTGGGGAATGTCATTCTGTGTGTCCATGTGCGATGGGGAGAGTCAATCACTATGTGAACAGGAGAAGAAGGAATCATGAAGCCGGGATTCTAGTCCAAATTCCCCCACGACTCAGCTTAACAAACTCAGACAAGTATTTTCTGACCTCAACCTCTTGAAAGACAAACCAGATTAGATCATATCAGTGGTTCCCAGAAGGTACCTGAGGATTTGGAGACCACTTTCAGTCATCAGAGTTTGATTTGGAGCCACAAGATCCAGAGCAGAGAGTTGGGAACCACCAGCCACTGTGATCTTTATGTTCCCACCTAACATATTTTCCAGTTCTTTTCCATCCCACCTACTCCACAGCCCAATGATGCTAAGAGCTCCTGAGCAGGAGTGTGAAAACCACATCTGGCTTTGTAGTGGCTGGGAAGTATGTGTTGGCTCCTAGACCATTTGGGTAATGAACCTGGTGAGGAAAATCGCTAAGGGACCAACCCCCTGGCTGCTTTCCATCCCCACTCTTCTCCCAAACCACTCCCTTTTGGATGTTGACAAGTTTTGGTTACACAGGGACGAAGCTGTGCTGTGCGGCGGTTGTGGATTTAATTTAATGAGGGCTTAAGTCAACGGTAATTGCCTCTCCTAGTCATGCTGGTAATTGGATGGGGAGCCATATCTGCAGGGCTCCTCATATATAGAACAAATGGCTGTGTTGCAACCATTGTTGCCACATGACCTAGGGTGACTTCGTAATGTTCTTCTGCCAAGAGGCCAACAGAAGTGCTTTCCTTGGAGAAAACCCCCAAAGGTGCAGGAAAATGGTGCCCAGAATGCATGATGCTTGGTCTCAATCCCAGAAGTCCTGCTGAGCCTCAGCTTCCGTGGCAGAAATTCAAACATGGTGTCCTTGATCAAGATATCACTTCCCTGACTGGAATAACTGAAACTGAAAGTGTCCGTGAATGACACAGTACTTGCTGGAGCACAAGATATTTGATTTCCCATTCAGTCAGGTAGCACTTCCCCAGCCTCTACTGTTTACAAGGCCAAAGTCAACTCAGATGTGGAATTCCTGCTGTTGCACAGCCATTATGTCCCCTCCCAGAGCTGCTCATCATCCCTGTGAGCTCAAGAGCATCCTCAGCTATTAAGACTCTGCTCCAACATTGCTGCTTCATGACTGGAAAAACACAGTCTGGCCTTCTCTGAAGGTACCCTGGCCGGATACTTACATCCATCCCATGGACAGGCTCTATCTGTCTATCCTTCCTGTGGCTCTGTGGCACTGGACATGCTCAGGAAACCAGAAGCCACTGCTTGCATTGGAATTGATTTGCCTTTATTAGAGGAGGAAATGGCACCATTACAGTCAAGCAGGCTTCCTCAGTCCTTGAAAATCCCCAGTTAGAGCTGAACAATCCTTGCAAACCAGGTGTCTGATTCAGTAAAACGTGGGTCCTAGGACAGAGAAGGACCAGTAACTGTTCCCACTGGTGACTGATGCTTGCTCTGGTTCCTCCTGGAGCTTCCTAGAGCCCCAGTTGCTGCCCACTACCTTCTCTGGAGCCCTTTGATTTCCCACAGGGACCTCTCCAGCTCCCTAGGGAGGCAGTATTGGGGGATGCAGTCTGGTGCTGAAGCCAGCAAAATGATGGTGGGTCCCCCAGGTCCTCTGTGTGGCTGCAAGGCTCTGAAGAGTAAATGCTGGAGTGGAGTTGAGAGGCCATGGTGAAAGACTCTGCCAAAGAGGTGGCAGGGACTGCAGGACAGTCTGTAAGCAGAGGGGACCTGGGAGGAGAGAGTTTTTTGGGAACGTGCCCTCTGGAAACCACAGAGACAGTCTAGATGACTGTGGAGATAGGCACTGAAGGCAACTGCCTATATCCTCTCAGCCTGCAGATTTGCAGCACAGTTGCTCCACTCCAAAGACAAGAGAACTGGGAGCCCACAGCCAGACTCAAACTCTGTGGGAAGGAACCTGGAGATGTGTATCATGCCTTGGAGAAATCCAACATGGTTTCATTTCCAACACCAGAGATTTTGAAGCCAGTGCGAGTTAAACAGATCTTTGGAAGCCTCGTCTGCCCTGGGATATGGACCCAGGACCGAGTCAATGACAGGGACCCTGTCACTGCCAATCCTGCCACCCTTCCCACTGAAGACTCTGTCCAGAGCTTGAGCTGAGGGAACCAAGGGATTGATCTTCTGAAAAACAGAAAACAGAAGAAAGCCACAAATGCTGCCATCTCAGGCCAGGATGATGTAGCTCACACATTTACCTCTAGTTTAATTAGGGTAGATGGCCTCTGATAATACATCAAAGACAGAATGAAGCACACCGTGATGACAGCTTGGTTGATCAATTATCTGAGAAAGATGAAACTATTTGGTCTGTGCAGATCAGAGGTGAGCCTGAATTAATGTTCAAGTGTACCAGTGACGGAGAGAAATAAGTTCCCTTTTCACAAGCCTATCAATGTAATAGTTTTTAAAATTCTCTGCCTAGTGCCAAAGGCTTGGAAATAAACAATCTAGTCAATTTGTTGTAAAGTATGTTTTTTCCTTCACTGTTGTGAAAGTTAGTGTCCAGGGCAGGCAGTTTTGCCTGTGTGTGTGTGTGTGTGTGTGCGTGCATGTGCGTGCATGTGTGATAGGATGGAGTTTGTTCAACACACATACAGAGATATAGAGACAGAGAGACAGGGACACACAGAGAGACAGAGAGAAGAGACAGATATATAGATATAGAGAAACAGAAAAAGAGAGACAGACAAATAATAGAGAAAGACAGACAGAAACAAAGAGACAGGAACAGAGTCAGGAGAGAAAGGCAGCACACAGAGACAGAGAGAAAGAAAGAGAGACACAGAGGCAGAGGCAGAGACAGACAGAGAGGGCACAGAGAGAGAGACACAAACTGCACATGCACCATTACTACCTGCTGGGCAGTGAGCAAGGGGGCATCTCCTCTTGTCCCTCCCTGCCTTGATCCTGATTCTGGGTGTTCACAGCCTGTGTAAACCCCTCTCATCCTGGTAGCCTGAATGTACATCCAGATATGCATCACACACATACACACACACACACACAAACACACACACTCTGGATGCAGCAGTCACACACAGCCACCCTGCAGCTACCCCTGCAATAGGGAACTGAGCTAATTTTTAAATGAAAACGACACCCTCCCATGGGGAAAACTGAAGTTCCAGTGGGAGTGACAGACAAGCTGTGTCTTTTCAGAAAACGTTTTCCCATTGCTGCAGACAAACTGTTGCTGAAGTTCACAGCGAGGATCCAGGAAATCCACCCCTATCAGAGAAGATTGCCTTCCATGTGTCTGACAAGTGTGCTATCTGTTCAAGTTGTTTATTTTTTCAAGAATGTTGTTTGGAGACAATTTTCATCCATGAGTCAACTTCGCTTTGCTTGTGTGGGCTTCACCTTCCATTATTTTTCTCTGCTGTTCTGTCAGCTTTCACCATTTATTGAGCCCTAACCGGAGAAGGACACCTACTCATTGACATGCTGACAACTTATTAGGCACCCACACACATGCCACATGCACACACAGCATGAACTGCATACCATACATATAGCACACGTCACACACAGCACATGTCATACATACCACACACCAAGAGACTATATAGGTCACATAAGAACACAAGCACAGAGATACCACACATGGAATACACACATACCATATGCTATATACACAGCAATGCAACACACACTACACACCATATACACCACACATACCACATACCACACAAATACCATATACTACACGGACTATATGTCACATAGGCACACAGACAAAAAGATGCCTCACACATGTAGTGTGCACATGTAACAGGCCATATACACACCATGTACCACACTCACACTACATACCATAGAAACACATAGATACATGCCCCACACATGACGTGCACACACATCACACATCACACAAATAAACATGCCAGAAATGCACACAGATATGCCACACATAGTATACACCTGTCACTTATGAACACACAAACACAACCTCAGCACATACAATGCACATACAAACACAAGCAACCATCATTCTGACATACAAACATGCATCACACACCACTCTCTACATATAATACCCATGCCCACATCCCAAACACACACACCTTCCCACACCACACACACTCCCTCTACATACACCACACGTGCATCACATAAGATGTGATGCACACATCCCAAACACTCATGCACACCTCTACATGTGTACCACAATCACACCAGGTTCACACACACAGGCTTACACATTGGATAGCATGGAGGTTTTTTATCTAAAGATGACTGCTTAACAAGGATGCTCTTTTCTGGAAACTCATTCTTTTCTCATGGCCATCGGTGAACAAGTGACACCAGGTAGTTGATGTTTTAGCTCTGAAGAGGCAGTTCCTTGCACTAGTCCAGTGTTTCCTGTGGGAGGAGGTTAGTGTTCTTCTCTTTGAGTGTATTTCTCCATGGTTGTTGAAAGGCTTCCTCAGAGTGGGTCCCCCACATGTGTTCCTGCTCCAGCCTCCAGTCACCTTCAGAGTGCTCCAGTAAATGATAGGCAAGGTGCTTATTGAAATGCTGACTCTGAGATGCAACCTCTCGAATTCTAACAGTAATCTTCCTAATATCTTTATTTTATATGACATTTGGAAAGTCCCGAAGACTCTTAAATCCTCTCCCTCAAGGCCAGCCAGCCCAGCAACAGGGTGATTCGATCCCATCGTTATTCTCACTGATTCACACCAAGGAAACACATCTCCAAGAGGCTGATAGTTCTGCCCTGGTCTCATGTTCAGCCTTCAGAATCACCAGGCCAGACCAAAGTTGTGCTGCTTCCTCCACTACTAGTGTCAGACACTTGATTAATTTATGGCTTTAAGCTCTTTCAACAGATTGTTCATCAGTGAATGTGATTTTAAGATCACAGGGCTAGCATGCACTTAAATTTCTGCAGGCAGCTACATACATCAGCTTAAAGAAATCACTGTGAATTATTATTTAACAGCGACGGAGCTGATACGGAACATCTGTTACCAGAGCAGGCCCAGACCCGTGCCATCTTGTGAAACATCAGCCAAAACTTCTACCATGTTCCTCTTAATTTGTGCTTATGAGACTTGAAGGAATGCCTTCTGAAATACTAGCTTTTCTTCAAAAATCTTGCCCTCTTGTCCTTTAGTTTCATCTGGGCAACTGTTTCCTCAAACAGAATCTTAGAACTTCCACCAGGTTGCAGTTCTTCCCTGTGGGCAGGGAAATGGAGCCATGGGTGATACTAAAGAGAACTAGCATGCTGGGGCCCCTTCACTAAAACAGGAGGTATCACCCGCTGTGTAGACAGGTCAGGGAGAGGCTTGGTCAGGGAAGCAACAAAGACGTTACTAAGAGAGATTAGAATCTTCACACTTGCTCCTCCTCAGGATCCAGCTGACTGACGTCAGCAGTGGGAAAATGGCTCCTCTGAACCTTATTTCCAGGAATTTGCTATTTCTTTGATAAGCCCCTAAGGAGAGTTGTCTCCTTGTTTAAAAGCGGGATGATGGGCCCTGGCAGGAGGCTGTGCTTTGTCTGTCTTGGACGGACCTGATAGCGATGATGACATTGTTTGCTCTTATTTCTTCAGTGTCAACCTTATCTTCCCAATTTCCTTGTGGGCGAAAGCCATGATTTATGCTTCTCCATTACTTAGCAAGTCCAGTGAAAATACTCACTTTCCAACTGATAAAATCCCCATGAGGTCCTTTGGATCAAGACTCTGTCCTTGCAGATGAGATTAAACTAGACCAGAATTCCCTGAGGACTGGGGTGGAAGGGGAGGGATCCCCTAGATGTAGATCCAGGGGCTCCTCTGTGTGAGACCATGTGAACTCTTCACACTGGGTCTTGGAAACTTCTGGTCCTTGGGTTCTATACTTTGTAGGTGCTATACCTTGGGGAGGGGGGGACCTAATTGAAGGCTTGCTAGCTGGAAGCTCTGTTTCCTCATCTTTCATATAGGCCCACTGATGGGGACCACCTGGAGTGCTTGGTGTGTTCCAAGGGCTTAATGGATGTTTGGGGTTTTTATGTTTATTATACTGCTTTCCATCTCTTCCACCCATTTTATTGGTATTTCGAATGTATAAAATTCCTAAGGCTATTTACACACTCATACTCAGCAATTTCTCAGTTTATTTTTCTTCATCTTTTACCATTGTTTCCATTAACTGAGGAGAAAGCAGGCTCTTGGTGTGATGCTCTGGCCCCTTGGTCCCCTTGGGGGCCTTCCTTCTCTCTCGATGGATGCTCCTGTGCTTTGTTCCAGTATGTTCCAGATATGTACCTTTCCAAGGAGATGTTCATGCTTTTCATTCCTTCAGAGCCTGCCACCCCATTTTTGCATTCCATCTATCCTGCTCTGACTCTCTCTGCCCACAGACACTCACAAGCATTGATCTAACCTGTAAGGCAAATTCAGTTCATAGGTGTATGATTTTAAAAAGCAAATCAAATTCATCCCTAGGATGCTTCAAAACAGAAAACTTTCCAGATTTTGGTGTCAGTTCTCTAGGCAGCCATCCCAGGGAGCACTGAATCTCTGTTGTGCAGGGTGAGAGAACGTGGTGGCCTCAAGGTGCTCCTGGTTCCCTCTGGCTACCCAGCCTAGCTTCCACAGTCCTTCCTCATTTGCACTCCCTTCCCAGATCCAGTAGGCATTCAATTTTGTAATGAGTGAGAAAACCTGAGCATAGACACCCAGGAAGTTACAATGGTTTTGAAGATGAAGATTGACCTCCATTAGTTGTTTGAAGGTGGACTGGTATCTTAATTTTCTTCATTTGTTCCCTTATTTGACAGGGACCAAATGACAGGTGGCCTCTCTTCTTTATAGTCCACTGAGAGGAAGTCATGAAATACTGGACATGAAAGTACTGAAGAAAGACAACACAGACATTGGGTCTCCTTATCTCTCACTGCTTCTCAAACTCTCTGGATTTGCCTAAACAAGAGTCTGTCCCAAATACCCTTTATTCTCTGTCTAGGAATTTTCACTCATGGAGCCTAGAAACCATAGCATTATTCATTCAGGTCAGACATTTTTCTTTGTGCTTGTGATCTTCTTGAACAAAGCAGAGGTGAGAAGGGCCTGACTTTCTTGCTGGAAGATGCCTTACTTGGTCAAGAGAAGAAGGTGATTCCTACACACTCACCCTGCACGTTGGTTTTCACCATAAGGGGCCTCACACACCCACATTGTGCCCACACTCTGGCATGACCCCAGGATAAACAAAGCATCATTTTCCTTATTAATCACCAATTGAAAAACACATGGCCTCTCATTCTATTGTTCTGGACCTGGTTCACACCCTGTATGATTTTTCATCACTCCTACAGTCCTACTATGCCCTAAGCTACAACTGACATTGATTCATTGACTTATAAAATGTGTTATCTGTTCTCAGTGTCTATAGGGAACTTTTTGAGCTGCTCGAGTGGTGACTCAGGTCGTTAGAGAAAGAGGCATGGAAAGGTCAAACAGAGGGAACTGGTGACCTAGGAGGTGTTCATATTGGGACTCAAGTCACTTGTTGATTTCTTAAGCAATTGCATGATGATTTCAAACTCAATTTTTGCATTCGCTTCTTAAGCCAAGTAGAATGCTTACTTTGTGTTCTCAATCACGTTAAATTTCATTAGCATGATGTCATTCTATGTCCACTTTATAAAGTAAGCTCTTTAAAAAGGAGCTGTTAGGAGAGTTTGTTTGACAAAGTACCTCAAGTCTTAAGGAACAGTTCCTGTTAACTTACAATCTGCTAAGAAGGAAATTTTGCTTGTGAGAAGGCAGATACTTCACCAGAAGTGGAGAAATCCCTGAAGAACCACCAGTCTTACTGCTGTGTTGAGATTATTTTATTGATGCAGGAGACAAATGTTGCTTGAAGAAAATAAAACAGTGTAAAATGGGTCTGTTTTGTTTTTTAAGTTTCTAGCTTAAAAAATACGTATATTTTAAATAAGTTTAAAAATACAACAAAATTTTACTAAATTTCCATCTGAAGCAAATATTCACCACTTCTCGTGTATTAGGGGATTTTACTAGTGGCCTCTTTCCCCAACTCTAAGCCAATTTTCAACCCCTTCATTTTCACACGTGAAATTAGAGGGTATTATAGTCTATAGAGCTTATTGGTATTCGTTAAATATCCTTGAAATTATTTGCATAATTTTTTACCTTCTTTGCAGCTTTCTTGCACCCACAAAATTAGAGCAAAATTCTTTTATGTCATTTCAGATTGAGGCAGTTGAAAGTTGGTGAGCTGCTATCATTTTCCTCTAGTCTTGACCTTGACCTTGGCTCTCCATCTAGAATAACAGATGAGGAAGGCAGGCTCAGTTTGCATTCAGTTGTGACCTGTAATGTGACACTCACCACATTCTATAATGTTAGGTACCATTTCAGGGTTTATTTGTTACAGCACTATAGTCTATTGTGTCTAATATACATACTTAAGGTAAAGAATTATTTTTTCACTGAGAAAGCTAAAATTAAATCTATGATAAATTTTATAATCAGGTTAAAGAATCCAAAAGATGCAGATTTTGTTTAGTTTTAGTGGCAGATGAGACTCTCCTGGAAACAGTCTTTGCATCTAGAGAAGTGGTGGTTCACTGGAGAGAGAGATGGGGCCAGTTTCTAGGGCATTCCCTGGAGAGCACATTTAAATCTCATCCCCCCACCCCAACCAAAATTTCTTATCCATATTTAGGTGCATCTTGTTTTTCTACAGGCTTGTGAGAATCACAAATTAGAGAGAAAAAGCATTCTATGAGCATTATTATACTTAGAGCATTCAAATTAAATTTTTGCCTTTTCTTTGTTTACGGTTTTATTTATTTAATATTAATTTTATGTATCCAAGTTTTATTTTAGAAAACATGTATTGAAGGAAGTCAAGGAAGCCATCAGTGGGACAGGTTCAAGAAGAGGTTGGAAGCTTAAAAGGATACCTCTCAGGTCAAGATAGGAGGTGACATACAGGTAACCAACCAGTATGTAGAATGCTTACATGTAGGGAGTAAACAAAATAAGTGCAGATGCTGAAATAATGGGTGTCAAGATTCTCAATCCTAAACTGTAGAATTAGAGCTAGAGGTATCTTTGCAAATTCATAACTTTTAATGCATATAGTTAAAGAGAAACATTTTTGTATTGAAGGAGACATATGCCTATGTACATGTATTTCCTAGCTCAGTATGCTTAGGGATTCTAAAGCAATCATAGCACAATAGCAAGGAGTTTCTTTCACATTCATGTCTTACTTATTAAGAACATTAAAATGATTCAGGATTTTTCTGGAGAAGTGGCTATTTCCAAGCTTGCATCTAGGATATCTTCCCTTACTAGAAGGTAAGAGAGCACTCAAAAGTTATGAGGACATTTGGAGGGAACACAAGAGTAGACGGAAAGACTGCCCTTGGTCAAACAGTGGATAATTTGAGCATCAGAAAACAAATGATAGTAACAGAATATAATCCAACAAAAAAATATCAGAATTTGTGAGTTTACTCTGTAGCAAGTACAAAGATGAGTACCTGGAGAGGAAAGGTAAACATCCTTCACAACTATTAAACATAGAGGGAAATGAGAATTTAGGAAATTCTCACTTTGAAGTCAAAATATGATTGATCCAAGCAAGAACCACAATAGATGTTTAAACAAGCGATTGGAAGTTTGATCAAGAATAAGATACTTGCTTAGTTTCAAATTGTTTCACCACAGATTGTGCATAAATTATGTGAGAAACTAAGCCATGTTCAGTGATGAGACCTGTTAGACCCTCAGCCAAGTGACCAAGTTGATGGTGAGGAGATCAGTCAGTTTTTTGTGACCCACTCACTGCCGTAGAACCATGTGATAGACCAGAAAAACCCTGGTATTGGGATACTTGCAGAGTAACTAGCTATTCTCTGTGAAATGCTGAGACCCTGGAAGAGAAGGGAACACTCAACGACTCTTTCTGAGTGAAGGGAAGTGAGAAGAGTTAAGGGAAGCGGGGAGATTGAAGGGAAAGCCACATGGCTAAGGCAATGAGTGGGCTTTGGAACACAATGCTTATCTTTCATATTTGCTATAAAGAATGCTCTTGTGTTAGATGTGTGAGATCTGAGGCAGTGGTGCATTAGGGGATAGTCTTGTCTTAAATGTGAATTTCTTTTTTTAGAATTTCTTTTTATTTTTTGAATTAATAAGAATTGCATAACATCAAATGGACTATCTCCACCATTTCTAAGTGTACAGCTGGGTAGTGTTAAGCGTATACACATTGTTGACAATGATAATCTTGATAGGGATGATGAAACTCTGATTGCAAGAATTTTTTTCTTTGTCTTTGAGAAATAAGTATTCTGAGGCAAAAAGTATAAAAACACACATATAAGAACATAAACATAAATATACTTAGGCAAGTTCTTGTTCAAAAACTCTGTAAGTCTGGATCTCTGAAAAACAAAAGACCTAGATGTGTCCTAAAGGATAAGACAATGAGAAATAAACAGAACCCTTAGACAGAGAAACTAGGGTTTCTACCACCTATCTCCCCAAGGCAGCATGAAGAAAGTCAAATTCATTCGTAATTATTGAGGTTCTGGTTTAGCAAAGACTCACAGAAACCACAGCCTCCACGAGTCACCATCTCTGCTCACTAGGCTACCCTCCTGAACCCCAGCCTGGCCCTTCCTTTGTTTAACTGTTGCAGTGACTCAAGTTTTCTCCATTGTGTCAAGCAGATTTTGTGTTGTTTTCTAGTTGTAGTTTATCAAAAAGAGGTTTTTTTCATTAATTTGGTAAGACACATAACATAAAACACTCCATTTTTAGTCATTATAAGTGCACACTTAAGTGGCTTTAAGTCCATTCACAATGTGCTGTAACAACTCCCACTGGCCATCCACAAAAGCCTTTCAGCTTGCAAAACTGACACTGTAAACCAGTCATGTATTAGCTGGTCCCTCTCCCCTTCAGTCCCTGTAACCACCATTCCACTTTGACTCTATGTGTCTGTCTACTACAGGGAGAGAATCATATAATCATATGAGATTTGTTCTTTTCTTGGGTCTGGTTTATTTCACTAAGCATAATGTCCTTAAGGGCCAGTTATGTTGAAGCCTGAGTTAGAATTTCCATCCTGAAATTCTTATATCCTGAGATTCAGATTAAGCAATGCTGCTGTATTTCATAGTGTGAATACATTGCATTTTGCTTGTCTGTCAGCTGAGGGACACTTGGCTTGCTTCCTTTGAGCTATTGGGCATAATTCTGTAAGGGACATGGGTGTATAAATATCTCTTCAAGGTCCTGCTTTCAGCTATTTAGGGTATAGACCTAGAGATGAATTGTTGGGTCCTACTGTAACCCCATGTTTCATTCTTTCAGAAGCTGCCATACTGTTTTACCTGCAGTGCGTAGGAGCTCAAAGGGGTTTAGTTTTATCTCCTTTGGGTCAACAGCCTAGTGCAGGTCAATACTTTGACACCATGTTATCGAGATTGCATATATCATTCAATAAACCTTCTGTCTGCTGACTAGCAGTTAGAATTCATTTAGACTTTTCATGCTAAGGAAATCATCCTCATGTCTCCTTCCTCCAACATGGAAACAGATTGTGAGAGTTGAATGGAAATCCAGTATAGGGTATTATAAACAAATAGACCTTCTCTTCAAACCTGTTGTGATTCTGTCATTGGGAATGGCTTCTTGGGTAGGTAAAATATAAAATGATTTTGGAAAGCCTACTTTCAGGTTGTTTGTGTCCCAAAGTAGTACTGTGTGAACATCTCAAGAGGATGCACATGTCTCAGACAAATAGGGAAGGTAAGAAAACACATTCAAGAGATCTTCATCTTGTTTATGACAAAAACAAAAGCCAATGCTGCCAGCTTTTTAATACTCTGGCTATAAGGATTAGCATTTTCTGTTTATGAATGGTAGATGAACCTGCCCTTAAACCTGGCATTTAGACTAGTTGAAGAGGCAAGATGCCCACATTAGGAAGATTAGACATCAGGCAAATCCTTGGGAGACTGGCTTCTGAGTTCCGGAAGACTAGCATTGGAGACAGCTCCCTACAACATGTACCCTCCCTCCTGCTTCTGTGCCCATTGCCTGCATTGCCCATCAGGGAAGCGTCCGCTGCCTCCTGGGGGATTATGAGAAAGGTGCTAGGCAGAGAGGGGCGGCAGCCTACATTTTAATTCCTTAAATTGCTTGCTCTACCCTTGAGCCTACATATCTCCATTATAGAAAGCAATGAAGTCATCTCTGATTTGTTATTTCGAGTAGTTCCTTAGGTGGTGGGATGACTAAGTGGAGCTCCGAGGGGTGTAGATATAGGGTTTTATCTGGAGTGAAGCAGTGATAGATTTGAAGACCCCCCCACACACACCTTGTATGAGATGTGAGGGTTGATGGTGTCCTGAAAGAACTAGCACTTACCCTCTAACATAGATCATGAGTAGGAAGATCTAGGGGCAGGATTTCAACTTGGGTTGCACAATGTAATTATCTGGGGGAGCTTTTTAATATCCATATTTCTAGACCACACCCAAAAACAACTGTAAAAATAAAGATCTCTGGTATCAGAACCCAAGTATCTACATTTTGAAAAACTTGCTAAGTGGTATAATGTACATTGAAGTTGGTGAAATTTTGCTCTAAGACATACTCATGCATCATTTTGTGAGACTTGCCAAAGAGTATAATGATCTTTAATACAACATTTAGGGGAAGTAGTAAAAGACTTTTTTAAAAAAGTGTACATCTCTGCAAAAACCAAAACTGGACAGACAGATAAAATGTTAGCAAGTTATCTTGGCATGGCATTGTGGGAGTTTGGTTGATTTTCTTTTGCTATGTTTTATGTTTTTTATATTTATTAAAATGTGTTGGCAGTCATCTTCCAATAGTTTGTAATTAAAAGTATATTCATTGCAAGCAGGAATAATGTAAATAACTTCAGATTTGCTCATAAACAGAGAGACCATATTGACTATGGAAGATATTGTCCTGGGTTTGCAACTTTGGGGTGGTGACAATAAAATGATCCCTTATGTTGATCCTGTGGGGGATGCATTTTCTCCACTACAAAAATCTAGAGTTGGACTCTCAGCACTACATAGTACTCACAATATCCTCAACACTGGATGACAACACCCAGTACTGACCAACCTTCTGTGCCCAGAGTGGATATTCACTTTCCAGTGATCACGGAGATTAGAATCTCAAAGCATTATTGCAAGCCTTCCTCTGGAGTTCTTTGCTGTGATGACAATCAGAATTATGTCCAGGAAGGGCCATCTTCTCTTCAGTAAATAATCCCCTGTCAAACTTTAGGGTAGAAAGATTTGAAGATATTTCATTAGGACAGCAGTCAATGGCATCTGCCATGTCAAAATGCCTCTTGACACTTTTGATTTTATAAAATACCCTGGTGTGGTTTTGGATATACTCTCCTTCACTGATCTTTTCTAGCTGACAAAAGTATTTCTGTTACTCTTTTCATGCACCTGCCCACCTTCTATGTGAAATAAGTGAGGTCAGAGAAACAGCTTCTTCATGTTAACTAAATATCAACAAGTTCTACCATTTTAACTTTTTTCTTTCTTACTTTTTTCTAGTTAACATAACCAGTTCCTTTATTCTTGCTCTCAAAACTCTTTTTTTTTCTAATAGGGACTGGAACTCAAGAATTGGAGAGGTGGGTGAGCAAATCATCTTCCCCAGGGAGCCTGGGTAGGCCAGAGAGTTGGGATAACTTTCCAAGGCAAAGGAAAAAGGTAGAGACTAGAGACTTTAAACAAGCTTTTTTGCAACTGTTATAAAGAAAGTTAAAATAGAGATGAGTCATTCCCTCTAGCACATGTCATGGTATTATGTCCAAAACCGATTGCTCAGATTTCTGTGTGGTCCCCACTTATTAGGGGGAAGCCCTAATCGCTCCCCCTGCCACCTGTGGTCATGAAGTTTGTTCTCAGAAGGGTTTTCTCCACCCATGGAACCGAGAATGGTCACCTCCACCCATAGGACCCAGGGATCTTTGCCACAGAGAAGAGAAAGCAGTGATTGCCTTCTTTGTGTCCCTTCTGAAGATTCTTTTCTTTCCTGATCTCATCCTTTACTTTCATGGCTCTACCAGTTCCCACAATTGGCATCTGGAATGGACAATGGGAAGAAAGAAGGAGGGAAAAAGGAAAAGAAGAGGCGTCTGCATTGGCCTTGTTTGCACTTCAAAGGGTTCAGTAATGAGTCTCTCTATTGTCTAAGCTTTTTGTCTATTCTGGGGTTTTGCAATCTCTACACCTAGATCACAGAGAACCGAAAGGAGCCTTTCACAACAAGACAGAGCAGTGCTCCCCCCTCCCCCCTCAGTGGAATCAAAAGGGTGATTGTCAAGGGCAAGTGGATTTGCTGTGGACTCACACAGCTATTGGAACAGGTTCAGGAAAAAGGGAAAGAATGTGTGAGTTGGAGGAAGGCAAAGGAGCTACGTGAAAACTTGGTCTTATCAAGATACTCTCTTGATGCATTCGCTGACCCCCACTGCCAGCCATGCTCACACAGTGGTGGAGTCAAGGAGTATACTATGGACCTCCTTCCTGTGCCTCTCTCCTCCTGCCCATCAACTCCAGTAGGTGGCCAACAGGAGGGACAATATTAGCAAGTAACATTTGACAATGTTTGGTGATATTTTTGATCATCACAGCTCCAAGGAGGGGTCCTTCACAAATGTGATATTGCTAAGCATCCTGGATTGACCGGGATAGCCCCTGACCACAAAGACTTATCTGGCTCAAAGTGTCAACAGTTGAGAGTGAGAAGAGGGTTGAATCCTTTGCATAGACATTTATTCCAAACATTAAAGGACTCATAAGGGCAATATTTACTTCTCCTTAAGTGACTTGGGGGAAGTGTTTTGTTGTCGTTATTTGGGGGAAGCTGTACCTTCACATTCCTCACCCCCATACTTACTCCTAGTTGTCAGACCATGGCAGGCTGCCTTATAGCCCTTGCAGACCTTATACATAAATCACCAATCTCACACATGACCTTCAAAGCCTTCTATCATCCCCTATATCATTACTCCATATTATCTTCATCATCTATGCATTTTTAACCCATCTTGTCTCATTTCCCCCATCTCAAAATTCTATCTTTTGTTTTCTCATCTGTCTTCTACATCTTAGGATCAGAAGTCAAATCCATACTCATCACAAAATGTCCCAGGTTGCTGAACCAGGGTTGAAGGGAGTATTTTCATGGAATGGGGGATTTAAGAATCTCACCTAAAATTACATATCACACAACCACAGGTTCAGGTATCACTCGCTGTGATAAGAAATACTTTCATTTTCTGGGTTGTTGGTTTTTTTTGCCATCAAATCAACAATGAAATCACTTTGTATTTAAGGACATCTTGGACAATGGGGCTTTTGGCTAGAGTTGGCACTTGATCCATTGATATGGGAAGAACAGATGAGACATTTCTATCAGGGTCGTGCACCTCTAGGTGGTTGTGAACAATGATTTAAATTGATAACAAATACATAAAGCATTAAATACTAACAAAATGCATCATAAATGCATATGTGAGGTTGGAAGATTATTAATGTGATCAAGAAGATCATAAAGGACTCCACAAAAGGCAGTAGTGTTCAAAACAGTATCTGGGTCTGAAAGACTGACCATCTGGACCTTTGCACAAGACTGGCTGATTGGAAGACTGGTAAGTTGGAAGACTGGCCACTTGAGATCTGTATGTATAAAGGGATAGATTTTTGCATCAGTGTCCACATTCATATACAAAAGAAATACATCAATGAGAAAACATTCTGAAACTAAACCCGGAGTCTTATTATTTGGGGAATATCTGAGTTCTTTGTGTAATTCTATACATGCCTTACTTCTTCCTAAACATGAGTCAGTAGAATGTCAACAGGATAGAATAGAATATGGTTTAAAGACTCAAGGCAACATGTACTTGGCCATTGTGGGCTCATGGAAGACAGCCACGACTTCCCAGTCACCATTCAGGATGCTTACCTGCAAAGCTGTAACCACACAAAGTGTGATGGTGAAGGTGAGGTACAAGAACTATGGTGGCTACTCCCTTAGTGGGCAGAATGTTCCATCTCCATTTTCTTTTACCTGTATGTGACCCATCAGGACAAAGGATCACAGTATTAGTCCATGCATGTACATAGGTGTCTGTGTCTGTCTTTGTGTGACAACTATGGATGTGACTGTGGTCGTGGCTATGTCTGTGGAAGTTGTCACATGGAGTTCTTGAAAATATTTAATTGTGGAGGGTTAAAAAATAAATACAAATGTCAAAAAATATCTTGGTTTGGGCAACTGAATGGTAGTTTACTATTGACTCTTCTATTAGTATCTTTTGACAATCCAAAAATATTCCTGAATCCTTACTATGTGCCAGTCACCTGGATAAGCACTAACTGCACATCAATGAGTGGAAGAGACATCACATCTATCCCTGGAGAGTAAATGGTGAATTGGTTGCTAATTTTTTTCATCTTTCAAACTTCCATGACATTCCATCCTACTTTATGAGAGACACCAGTGTATTACAAACAACAAAGACATGGTAGAAGATACATGATACCTAAGACAGACTTTAAATCCTCTTTAAAAAAAATCTATGAACAGATATAGTTTACGGCAAAGTACGAAAACATGAATGGCTTAAGCATAGTCAACTTAAGGGTCCCCAACCTCTGAGCATGTGAAGTTGAAGGATGTGGGACCATCAAGTCATCTGAGAACAAACTCACATGTAAAGGAGCTGTGGGAAGGTGCTTAACAGAATATTAGTAACAAGATCGTACTCTGGGGAAGAGTTAAGTGGTTCTGAGGACAACCTCCGTGGGCAGTCTATGTAAGTCTGCTCCCATTCACACTGGGGATTCATCTTGGAGTCCATGAAGAGAGGGACTGAGACCAAAGATGAGAACACTGTCATCATGATCCTGATTACCCATGGCTTATTCTGTGGCAGTCACAGCATGAGGGATTTTGCAAGGATGATCTTGATTTTGGAACAATAAATACCCTGCTAAGAGCAAAGCTGGTTTCCCTCTACGTTCAAAGTGGAAATTTTGAGATTCAGCATTCAGATTCTTACCCAAAATCATGATAAGTGCCAATCTACTAGCCTGGCCCACATGAACATGGCTGCCAAATCCTGCTCCCATCACCTCTGTGGGTAAGAAAGTCACTCTCCTGGCCATTGCAACTGTGCTCATGAGTTGGTGGTGTTTGTCAACAAGCTTGAGAGTTCAAGACAGAAAATTGTTCAAGAAGAAGATGAAAATAGCCCATCAGATTTCAAAACACACTTGGCAAAGCAGAATCAAGAGGCTGGCCATAGAAATGCTCTGAGTCCTTGATCCTGGAGGGTGGTTGACCCTGGACGCACCTCTGTCTTGGGTCCAGCCTTGCCTTGACCCCTGAACCACAGCTGTCTTTAGCCTAGCTGCCAGGCAACAGGAAACATATAACAGGACATTGTTCCTCAGTCCAAGGGGTCCCCTGCTTGTCATCAGAGGGTCATGAGGAAAGGTCACCCCAAGCCTACACAACTCCTTGAGTCCAACATCTGAACTTGAAAATCTCAGGGAACTAGTCTCTTTGAAAGTGAGGGAAGTTTAATTATTTGTGGGAGCTGGCAGAAGTCCAGGCCAAGAGGATGTTTTCTTTCTTTTGTGCAAGGCAAGTTAAGGAGATAGCATGTGTCTGGAGGGGAAAGAAGAGGAGTTGCTATTTTGGTGCCTCACAGCAAGAGACACAGACATACTATGAAGACTGACCTTCCTTGAAGCTGCTAGTACGGGTGCCAGAGCCCATAGGATGGAGCTTGGGGTGTCTTTACTTGGGAAGGAAGTTTGAGGGTGCCAGAGGGGGTCACGCTCCTACTTTCTTTGCTCTTGCTCATGCTTTCCTGTGGAGGTTGGTGTAGGTGGGGAAAAGGGGCAAAAAAAAAAAAACAAAGGAAGGGTATGATTTTTCTGTATGAAGCATTAGAGTAAGCAAATGCATTTCATGGATGTGTGCATATTTGTGTGTGTGTTCAGCAACAGAAGGCAGACATTAAAATATGTTGTGATATTTGTTTGTGAGAGTAACTATCAAACTTTTAGCAAAATGATTAAAGGTGTGGCTTTGTAAGCACCAAGCATGGCAGGGAAATGTTTAAAGTACCTGGGATGACTGAGGGATGGCTTGAGAGATGGTAGACAGACTGACCTACCAGAACATTCTCCAGGCTTCTCTTCCATAGAGCAGGCTTCTTTTTTAAATAATTCAGATCAACATCTCTTAAAAACCTACATTCCACTGGCAATAAGCTTCTCACAGAAAGACATGGCGGGGAAGGGTTTTCCAGGTAAACTTCAAGAGAATCACTAAGAGAAAATGAAGAACTTGAAGTAGATAGAGCTTGGAAGACATTAGGCATGGAGAAGAGATAGGAGAGACCCAGGTTTTAGATGGAGAAGCCTCCTGGCACAGAAGACCTGTGGCAGAGAATCAAAAGGATGACGTGATGAATGTGAGGAGAATGGGAAAGGTTGGTAAACAAGACATGGGTTACACAGCAGAAAGTCACTCAGTAAATCCTCTGTCTACATCATTGGGCCTCTAGGATCAGGATTAATGGCAGAGACTACTGACAGAGATCAAGAGTTAGCAAGTGGTGGGAAATTGAAGGGTGTGTCTCTATTCAGATAACTGCTTCCTCAGGATCCTGCTCCTGTTGGCCACTTCTCCCCTGAGTGAACCCACATCATCCACCCCACAGCAATGATGGACAGGCAGCAGTGCATCTGGGTGGACAAGTTGGTCTCCTGCTTCTGTGTCCCCCAGGTTCTGGACAGTAGCATCAGAGATGTGGGTCTACCTGGCAGAACGTGAGAGCTTTGTGGCAACTAACCAGAAAAGAGAACAAAGGACAGCCCACTGTCAGCTGGGAGAGACTTAGTCCTGCTAGTCCCCTGCCTATCTGAAGCTCGGAAGCATATTAGTTCTGGCTGCTTTGGAGAACTCAATCTTCTCAAATATTCCTCAGGTATTTGTTTATCTCAAAGCTCAACAGATAGCTGAAAGTGGTGTGACCTATTTTCCCATTAATATAATCTATTTTCTAGGGAGTTGGAGTAAAAATGTCTGGGAATGTTGGTAACAAAAAATAAAAAATCATACTTTCTAATGAAACAATTTAAAATGAAATAAAATTGAATAATCTCTGACAAAGATAATTCCATAAAATATACTTCATGATAATCTCTATACTACACATAAGTACTGTGAGCACATAATGTATATAAATTACATACAAAATTATATGTATTCTATATATGTGACTAGATATAAACTTTAGCCAGGTTTAGGTCAAAATTTCATATGAAATTGCTGTTGAAGACCTTTAAGACATTCTTTTCTTAAAAATAAAATGAGTTCATATGACGATAATGAAGCCGGGACCCCAATATAGGCAGTGTTATTTGTTGGTAAAATTTAGGCATCCCATTATTTATGTTTGAAAGACACAGAGGTTATGAATGACCTGAAACCAGGAGATAGAGGTTTAGTTCTTTCTTTTCCCTAGATTTTGTAAATCTTAAGTAGGACTAGATTATTACAAATCTTAATATGCTAACTTAACTCCTGTGCCTATTGTTCTAAAACCCAAATGGGGAACCATAAACTAGACCTGGCTAGGGTGTGACTGATAGTTCCATCATCAGGATTCATGATAAGAGAGGAAGTAAGAAAAAGGGAATAAAACAGAAAGGTAAAGGGACTTCAGAGATAAGAATTTTGATTTGGAGAGAATTGAGAACTTTTGATTTGGAAGGGACTTTTGAATTTTGAGATCAGACTAGCTTTGCGAGAGAGCTGATCTGACATTGGGCATCTGGCATCAGGAGCTGACAGTTTGCTTTGGAAAGAAAAGGACTTGGAGTTGTTGATCTTTTGGGGTTCCCAGTGTTCCAGTCTTCAAAGGTTGGGAGTTGGATGAAGGCAGAGAAGAGGTATTCATCAGAGTGATAAACTGCCCTGATGACTTGAGAGGAGAATGAAAGAGAGACAGAGGCCTGGAGATGAACATTGTGGTGTTGTGGGATTCACTCCATGCTGGCTACAGTGACTGAGGGTAGAAGACAATGATGTGAGCTGGTGGTTTTGGACTAAACTGCACAAATACCAAACTAAAACCCACACAGCTCCCTGAGGAACAAAAGTGAGGGTCTTTTCTATTTGGGACATTTGTGAGGGAATGGACTATTAGACTCTTTTTGTTGGCCTTTTCCTATTTGTAAATGAACCCATGTTTACTCTTATCATGAAAGTTTGATCTCTGGGCAATGCTTGCTGTGGGTAGAACTCTCATTGACTAAATTCAAAGAGGTGACCACCCCCCTTACCCACTAACAATAAGTTTTCAGATTAATCTGAATACCTCATTGATCTAAAAAGCAATCTGACATTGAAACTGGGCAGTGCTATTTATCTTGGCACATATTGAACACTTAGGAATATCATTCATTCCTTCTTCCTTTTCCCCACTCATTCACAGTAAATACTTTTAAAGATTTGGGGAAGCAGTTCCTGTTTATTATAGCTTAACTATTTGAAGGGAATTTTCACTCTTTCTCATAAATACCTCCCTCCCCCATTCTGTGGAGTAATAGGAACATTCTCCAATCCCAAATTGGGACACTTAGTTCTAGAGCAAAATGAGTTCTAAGGTGCAATGGCAAGTACACACTCTTTCCTTCCGCAGGACTGAAGACTCCCTCCCCATGTCCCTTGTTCCCCCCAGATAAGACTGTAAACCCTTGCTCACCATGGGACAGAGCTACAGAGGGCTGGATACCCAGGACAGCAAGGGCCAGGGCCAAAGGTAAGCCACATGAATAAGAGCTGGTTTGGTTACCTGTTAGAGTAGGTGGGGAACAAATTCTGTCTTAATGCGTGTCCTTGCTAAATCTACATGTAGAGTTATGTGTGGTCTGTGCTCTTGATTATCACAGCATCTTTTTTTGCCAGCAAGTAAAATATACTAATGATAGAGTGTTTTCCTGGGTTTACTTGGAAGAAAATATACCATCTTCACTGAGGGATGTCCAAGCACTTGTTCAGTACCAACTGCCCCCAATGAACCCACACAAACACCAGTTCCAAACATAAGCTGGTTCAGGAAACTTGAAGCCATTTCAAGACAGCAGCAGTCAAATAAACTGTTCTTACCCTTCCTCTCAGGTATTACCTACCCCATCATCCTTTGAGTTTACTGGGGCCATCAAACCTAGTCAGTTGGCAAAGTGGACTAACAGAGCAGAACCAAGCCCTCTACCCACCTCCTGTGTCATTACTTCCAGGCAGTCCTCCATCCACCCAGCAAGAAGGATTGAAGTTTTAACATAATTATCATGTCAGGGTCCTGCTTATCATCTAAGATGAGTCTTGTCCTTTACTAAGTGTTTGCTTTTCTATCTCTCAGTATCTTTGGTTTTCTATTACACGCAGTAAATGGAAAGTCACAGAGATGGGTGCGTTAATGGGCTGCCCCAGGAAAAATAAATAAAAGCTGCCAATTGTGTTTTTCAAAGTCCTGGTTATATAAGTACCAAGGTGCTTTCTGTGTTTTCCTAGTTTGCTTAATAAGCAGGTAATCATTTCACTAAATAAGATGAAGCAGATTTAAAGTACAAACCTGAAAGAGGAGAAAAGGTCCATTTCAACTTCATTAAATAAACATCTTCTGGGAAGACATTTATTATCTTCCCTCTCTTCTTAGACTATCCTCTCTGTCCTTTTTATTTGAAACTTCTTGGGGCGATTCTGAGCGTTCACTTCTTGGCTAAAGGGAGCCTTTTCCCAGATATTTAATCATGACTTTTGTTCTGAATCCATGTTAAGTCCAGCCCTCCAACTTGGACTGCCTCACCTCCTTCAGGAGGGTGGGAAGGAAATCGCAGTTTCTGCCATTCTGTACGGCAAAGAGGTTTTGTTTATTCTACTGCTAATGTCAATAGACCACTGATTTTCTGCCAAGGACTCATTGTGGGACAATAAAGCCAAGCTGATAAAAGGGTTGATTGCAGCCAGTTGTTCTGTGGAATATGTTAATGGAATACTCAGTAATTCCTTCACCAGTAACTCACCTTTTGAGGAAGTTGGCATCTCAGGGCTCATTTCACTGCCATGCTCACAGAAAACTTTTGGCTCTGGCCACTTTGGGGACATTGGAGTGGAAACACACAGGCCCCTGGAGAAGGGTCGTTGGAGAGCACCTTGACCTGTTCCAACCCATGACCCAGGGTCACACCTGCTCAGAAGCATTGCTGCTGGTTGGAGCTCTCTATCAAAGGGAATCATGGCCAATAAGTGTTTAGTATTCTAACATCAATGTGACTCTATTTTTCTCTGGTCCCATGAGATCAGCCAAGTCAACCATCCTTCAGAACTTTAAGGCCTAAACTATATCCCTGTAGCATCTTGGTTTTGTTGTACTGGGAATCAGTTATTTAATATCCATCCTCCAATAGGATTGGGGTGAAGAAGAGGACCTTTTTCCTCCCCCAGTATTTGCATCTTATTAACACTCCTTGCACATCAAATAAGTGGCATTAGGGAAGACTTGACAGCTGTCAGGTGTCATACTTGTGGTTGCTATTTGCCTTCCAGCCAGCAGGTGGGCGTAAGAGTTGGACCTAGCTCTTGTTCTTGGTTCTCTGTTCCAAGCCCCCACATTTCACCCCTTACAATACCCTTCCCAGTAAAGTTCACACTGCTGGTAAACATGACATATATCCAGATAATTATATAAAGAAAGGGAGAGAAGTGAACTGACCAGAGCATTTATAAACAGCATACATCATTCCCCCCACTATATACACTATACAAAGAGCTACAAGAAGAAGAAAGCAAATGCTGATTGCAGCAATAACTGTTTTAGGCAAACCAAGTCACTGGCAGAACCAGGCAACACAGAGGGGTGTATTTAAATGCAACCAGGACAAGAAAATACCCCTTTGACAAATGTTTTCAGTAAGAGACCAAATGTCAAAGAACCCAGAGGAAAAAAACTGTCACATGCTGTTCCCTCAGGCGCTGGGCTTCAACGGGCTGACTTAGCTGTGAGGAATGTGCTCTCCAAGTCGGACCAGAGGCCCATCTGCTTAGGAAGCATGTTCCCACACAGAAGCAAGCCGACATCTGGTTGATTTGGATCATCCAACATCTAAACAAATGTGATGAAGCAGAGACTATAAAAGAACTCAAAAGTTCCCCAATTCCAGCCCCCTGTGTCAGATTTCCCTCGATTCATTCAGACATGAAGGTATCGCTAGGAAAAGACCTTTGTTCTTACTTAGTCACCAAACTCGTCTGACACAGGTAAAGTAACTCTTTTTCAAAGATGACAGCCCAGGCATTTGCATTGGCAAGACTTCTTTCCCAACATGTGGGACCCACAAAGGGGCCCAAAAAGGGAGGCTAATGAACATGAACATATCTTCTGTGACCACCTCAAGCTAGACATGTGAAGACACATGTCATTTAATTCTAATACTATTGTGAACCATTTTATCAAAATCATTTTTTCCTATTTTATAGCTAAGGAAATAGACTCAGGGAGAGCAAGAAGTTTACCCAATTAGCAGAATGAGAGTTTAAAAACTGACATCCAAGCCTGACCCAGGATTCAGTGATTGCTTGAGTTATAGCTGATATATAACTGTTGATTCAATAGAACCTTGATTGAGGTCCACATAGAAAAAGTACACCAATCTAGAAATCATAATAGTTTATTTACACTGTGATACTTGGTTATGTATTTTTTAAATAGCAGGGTATTCTTTCAGAACATTGCCTAAAAATCCTGTTAATTTTTCTTCAGTAGGCTGAAAATTCCCACATAGTTTAATGTTCCCCTACCATTATGACTTCCCAGTGGAAATATTCCTTCCTACATTTGTCTGCTCAGCCCTTTAATTATTCAGGTTTTTATACTGGCTAACCCAAGCAAGCATCATTATTTTACATCAGATTCAGTCTGTGTCATTTTTTAATTTTAATTTTAAACACTGCTTTTAAGGAGAAGAGTTTTCATCTCTGGCGTGAGTTCGAACTTTGATTCAGATCTTAAAGGAAGCCAGGAATGGAAGTTTCAGCTTTCATGGAATCTCCAGTTAATGACAAGTCCTAACTTCCAGAAAGTTGTATAATAAAATCCTTTATGTTTAGGATAATCTACTACAAGTTTAGGATCATTGCAAGAGGAAACAACAGGCTGGACTCTAACATTGACTCTGAGGGTCCCTAAATTTCATGGTTTGAGATGGTTCATGTTTTGTCCAGTGAAATGGAGTTCAGAAAGCAAAAAGAGATCTGTATGACTCCCATGTTTATAGAAGAGTTAGTTAAAATACCCAAGAGGTAGAAGGAACCCAAGCATCTACCAGTGGGTAGATGGAGAAGCAGAATGTGGTATATCTACACAAAAAACTATATTACTATATGGTCTCAAAAAAAAAAAAGAAGGAAATTCAGACACATTATACAACACAGACGATATCTGAGGACATTATGCTAAGTGAAGTAAGTTGGTTACAAAAGGATTTGCAGTGTATGATTCCACTTAGATGGGATATCTGAATGAGTCAAAATCATGGACAGATAAAGAATGGCGTTTGACAGGGACTGAGGAAAGAAGAGACTAGGAAATTGTTTCATGTATAGGAGCTTCAGATTTTCAAGATGAAGATTTCTGTGGATGAAGTGAGATGATGGGGATAATTTGAAGGCATTTAATGTCAATGGGTTGGACATTTAAAGATGGTAAAGAAGGTAAATTTTATGCTAGATGTATTTGACCACAACAAAAGAAGTCACTATATATGGATGATAGAATATTATACAGCTATGTAAAATGATGAGCTCCTACTATTCACAATATGGATGGTCCTTGAGATACTATGTTTAGTGAAATAGATCAGATGGAGAAAGACAAGCACTGCATGATTTCAATCACGTTTTGTGAACCATTTTGTGAAATGGAGTTTAGAAAGCAAAAGAATATCTGTACCACCTCCCACCCCTCTTCATAGAAGTATTAATTATCACAGCCAAGAGGTGAAGAAACTCAGTTCAGTCATATATGACAATCATATGAGACACCAAATGAATGAACTGCATAAATCAAAAGCAACTTTCAGACTGATCGGGTGTCTCCAGACCAGATTTTCCCAATGCCCGTAAACTGGCACAGAACTCTGGGGTACCCTCAGATTTTCTCAATCCCTCTTCTGAACGCTGGAATTGATGAAGCCATAGTAGCAGATTAACGTGTGCCCCCTTCCCTGCTTTTTCCCTGGAGGAGTATGGGGGTCTCTGCCATTTAGTTCGGCAGCTTATGAAGTGCACTTTTCAGAGGCGAACCCTAACCATCTCCTTAGGTCCTTTTTCTTCTTTATCTTTATTTACTTTTAAAATCAATACCCCTTTCCTGCATGACAAATCAGAGTCCCCCAAAGCCTGAGAACTGTGACATGTAACCAGGAGAAGAAGCTGTGTCAGGCAAGCTGAAGGGTGCAGGATGGAGGATCCTAGTGTCCACCCACAAGGCTGCATTACCGGCAGAGGCAGTTTGCAGGGCGCATGCGCAACGCACCAGCCTCCTGGGGCAAGTGTGGTGGGCTGGCGACTGCTTGGCGGTTGGCTGGTGGTGGGCATTGTCAGGCTTCGCTGGGCAGGGCTTCCAGCTAGACCTAGCCGTGGAGCAATCCTCAGGAATCCAGAACCCGCACTGCTGGCAGAATTCTGAGTAAACAGCAGCAACACCTATTTGTGTGGGTGGCAATTAATCAAAGCAGTCACTTACAGAATCTTTTTCTATTCCTTTGTTCCCCGGTCCCACCCTTTGGCCTGGTTTCTCGGGGGATTATTTTCTCCTTCCTGGAGCTTAGGTTCGGCACACAGGCAGGACAGTAGGTCAGACGCCAACCCGATGATGTCAAGTCTTGCAGACCCCGCACCGGCAACCGGGACCCCGACTCGTGCTGTGTGAACATCCCACTGGTGGTTGTTACCCTCCTGGGTGCCACGCAGAACTCGCAAAAATGATTTGGCTTTCTTTTTGAAAGCTGGCCTTGAGCGCTCCTGAGCGCTCCTGAGAGCGTCCCGCTTCTCGGTGACCTCATGCAGGATCCATGTCTTGCTTGCCAGGCGTGGTTTGCGCCTGTGGTTTTGGATCCATGTCCCTGGAACATTTGGGCTGCAGAGCTATGCCTCAGCCCTTCTGCAAACATTCTCATCCCATTGAATTTTGTAAGAAGACATGTTTTGAATCACTGAATAATCACAGACGAACACGAATCCTCAGAAGCATCCTCACGGTCAAACACCTATGCGCGGACTTGGACTGCAAGTTTAAGTATTTTCTGGAAAAGGCTTTTAAAAAACGGCTTTCTCCTAAATCTAGATCGAAAAGATACCTTGTTATCTGTTGGTTGGGATGAGAAAGTATATTCCTGCGCTGACCTTGTGCTAAACGCATGTACTATCAGGGGAGTCATTGGGGAGAATGTTCACCCCTAGGACTCACAGGCTCCCCCTCCCTGTAAGACAGGCTGGATCCTCTGCCCCGGAGTCCCCTCTTCGGTGCAAAATCATTTCTTAGCTATAATCCAACCCTGGAAAGCATACACTCTAGATGTGTGTAGAACTAAAATACTTCCTTTAAGCATAGTTGGGAATTTTGGGGTTGTTGTTGGACTAGGCTATACAGAACACAATTTTTATAAACTGGGATCTTTCCATCTCATGTTACAAATGGGGAAGTTTCATCACTTTCTTTTTTTAAATCATTTTGTAATGTTCGACTTAAAAACAGATGACCAGTTAAAAACTGAAAACTTTTTTTTTTAAATTGAAAATGAATGTAAAAAATTGAGCAGACTGGAGATCAAGAACAAACCTTAATCCACGGCACTAATTGAGGTTTCCGTTGTGTCCATCTGCCAAGGAAGGGCAGCACATAAAAGCAAAGTGATGAAAAACACCAAATTGCTGTTACAACTTATTTTTCATGAGGGCTCCCCTTCCAAGATGATCACATTGCCTGAGTCCTCCCTACTTTTATGAATTTTTGGAAGATAGCTGTATGGGTTCTGCCAATAGGAAACATTATTTGAAATGATCAGGTCAAGGAAAACTCGATAGCGTGCCTGTAAAAGGTCTTCAGATGGACAGTGGGGGTGAGCCAAAGTGGAGAGAAATGTGTGTGCACACAGTTTAAATCCAAAAATGAATGCATCTTTGGAAAGTCATTCAAAGTTCGTAGCACACTGCATGCAAGGGAAGACAGGCCAGGCCAGAGCTCATCACCAATCCCCTACATCTGCCAGATGAGCTGATGACAACAAAAATATCACCCATGGCAAGTGTCCAGCCAGGTATTAATAGCTGGCCCTCCTGTCATTGTCCTCTTACCTCTCCATCAGTTCTACATCTGAATCAAGGGCAGATTCATCCCCTCCTCTCTATCTGCCCTTCTGATGTGCCCCAAACAAAATCTCCATTGCTCTAATTTCAATTCATCATCCACTGAGAAGCCGAGGTGATATTTTAAAGCTGCAAGCTCCCACATGAAACCCTTTCAGACAACTGCCAGTGGTCTAACCCTGGACTTAGAGAGCAAAATTCAAGCTTGCTTCTCCTGGATTCTGTCTGCTAGCAGGTTTCTCATGCTGCATCCTCCTTGCTCCCACCCCTGTCACACACCTGGCTTTTCTGTGCTGGGCTCTGCACAGTCCCTTCCTGGTCCCTGCAACTCTGTTCAAGGACCTTCACCTTGCTGGCTTCGCCTGCCTTGTTGTAGGAGGTGATGAGATATCACCTCCTCTGGCGTCCTGGGCGTCTGCCCTTTAAGATCTTGCCATTCCTGACATTCCGCCCCCAGGGCACTGTCTTGTTCATTTGTTGCTTCTTTCTTACCTGCCTCTCCCTAATAGACTATAAACTCCATTAACAGCTAGTAAAGAAGTGGTCCTTGTATCCACAGGACCAGCACCCTTAGTACTTGGTAGGTGAGAAAGACAATTGTCATTACAACCCAGAACACTTACTTTTACATTCTTTGTGACATATGATTCATTTCTTTCCTCTTTCCATTCTAGTATATACTTTTCATCTTCAAAGTAACATATTTTATAACTTACTGAAGGTTCTCAGCATGCCCTTTGAAAACATTATGAGAAAGCAAACTACAAGAAAAATACTCAGTATTGATGCTTCTGTAAGCATCAATATATGCTTCTGTAAGCAACAACTTATATAATTGATGAGATTATATAAAATTTTATTGTTCCACTGGATAAGTCTATGGATTGGGCAAACTTAGTCTCCCATAAAGTAAGAACTTAGAGAATTAAAATGTAACTTTCAGATAATATTCTCATGTTTTAATAAATGAATAGTTGGTAAAAATTAGCAAAAGGGGGAGAAATTTTCAAGTTGTAGATCATTTTGTGTCATGAATATTTTTCTAGTAACATTGAAAAATATTTGTATAAGTTTAAGGCAAACAGCATGAGGATTTGATTTATATATCTTATTAAATGTTCAACATAGGAGGTTCAGCAAACATCCAACCATCCACTTTTCATCAAAATACAAGAAAAAGAGAATTTTAGGATCTTGCAATTTTCCCACACAGCCTACAGCAGTGTTTATTGTACATTCCATACATTACGTGTATGCATTTCTGTATTAAATTATCTTTTACGATTTTATTTAATAAACCAAATATATTTGCAATATCATGGCTGGACAGTTAAACAGATAATGCAAAGTAGGACAAGAAGCTCTTCAGCTGAGGATCAACAAACCTGAACTATCACCTTAGTTGCTATTTCCTAGGTATGGGAGAATCACACACAAAATTTGCCAGGTTTCAAATGGAACTTTTTAAAATTTTTGCTTCATTATATTATTCTCATTTATTAATTTAGGAATAGGAAGTAAAAATTGTTTTTCAAAATTAAAATTGCTACAACAAAATGGACCCAAAACCAGATTCTGTGAAGTATTCCTTGCCATTGCAGCCACTCCAGTTCCCCTACTGAAGGCAAATGGTATTTTCAGGATTCTGCCCATCTTCTGCCAGATATTGTAAGTAGAGTCTCCTCCCTTAAAAAAAAAAAAACAAAAACAAAAAAAAAAACCACCAAAATTCACACTCCTTACTCATGCTCTTAAAACACACACACACACACACACACACACACACACACACACACAGGAACTTTACAATAGACTTGGAACATTGGCGCATCATACCATCTTTTCATGTCTGTGCAGACAAGGCCTTCTCACTATTTCAGTTGCCTAGTCATCAAATGTAGAAGAATGCTGGCATTTATCTTAGCAAATTGACATTGTATATTTAGCTTGTCTCCAGTTGTTTGCTATCAGCGTGATGATGTAATGAATAACATGACTAGAGACAAACATCGTAGAGAACAAGTATAAGTATTTTTGTCAGGTAAATTCCCAGAAATGGAATTGCTGGGTCAAAGGGTAGATACTTTGATCACTTGGATGGAGGTTGCCAAGAACTCAGCTTTGGGGATACACCTGTCTACACACCCACCTGTGCTGTGTTAATAGATGCGTTCCCTGTATCTACTCCCACACCAACATGGAACTTTATCAAGTTTGTAGACATTTGCCAATCTGATAGGTGAAAAGTGGCAACCTGTGTGATCTTAATTTGCATTTTTCTAATAATGGATGCAATTGAACACCTTTTCATATTTTCAAGAATCATCTCTAGGTATTTTTCTGTTGTTTACTTACATATTTTATTTTTCTGTTGGGTGATTGGACTTTTTTTTATTGATTTATACTATATGCAGGGAGACGTATTTATATAGAAAATTAATTTTGCCTAGGTTAAGATACAAATGTGCTTTTTTATTGTTTTTTGATTTTTCTTACACTAAATTTTGTCTTGCAGGACAACTTTTAAAATGCTGTTGAATTTATTCATCTTTTTTCTGACATCAGGGTTTTATTCATATTATAAAGAGCTATTATATTAGAAAAAATCAAATGTTATGAAAGCAAAGCATTTTCTACTAATTCCTTTAATTTTAAGTTTCCCATTTTCCATTGAAAATATTTGACCCTTTGAGAATTTATACTGATTGATGGTTTAAATACACATTCATATAATGTTCCAGGTGATTATACCATTTAAAAGATAAGTATATGTTTTTGAAATAGATCTCCTTTTCTTTTTAGACCCAAATTTATACCTTGGCACATGCTATATTTCCAGAAAGACATGGATTTATGAGATTTACATTCCCAAACATTATATATATATATATATGTATATTGATACTTCACTGTCATAGTTACCTTTATTTTATAACATGTTTGCTTAAATACTGATAGGATAATCTCATCTCATTACCCTTATTTTGGTCAGAGTTTCTCTGAGGAAAATGTATTACATTTTTGATTTGAATTTAAAAATCAGGTACAATGCAAGTAGCCCATGTTTTCACTCAAAAAATATCTCTCTTGCTTTATTAGGCTGTATTGCATTTATAGATTAATTTAGAAAATGTTCTTTTTTAGGTGACACTGAGTCTTCTTATTTTAGAACACAGTATGACATTTTTCAAATCTTTGTGAGGAACATCAGTAAGGTTTATAGTTCTTTTCATAGACTTCTTGGTATAGTATTATAAACACCACATGATTGCAGTCCTATGTGGAAGATAAACCAAAGAAACAAACAAGAAAAGGAATATCTTAGGGGATAAAAGCAAAATGATGGTTATTGGAGTGAAGGGGGAGAAAAGGTGGGCAAAGCAGGTAAAGGGGTCAGCTGTGTGTTGGAAGATGCTAAAATTAATGTTGTCTCTACAGATGATGATGTCTAAATCTCTCTAATTGAAAGCTACACGTTGTTATGAACTCATGTCATGCCAGTAGTTTTGTTTTGTTTTTTTTTAAATAAACTTTTAGCTAACTATAGCAAGTTAGCTGTAAGTTTATTTGAGATGAGCTCACGGTGTTAGGGAACTAGCTACCTGAAGCTTCTGGTCCTTCACAAAACCTTGTTTGTTTTGCTCTTCATTGCATCTCCAGGGGTTCCCCCTGTGCCTGATCTATAGTTTGCGTTCAAATTTATTTTTGATGAATAAACTGTTTTGCAACCAGCCCAATCATCAAGGTAGGTCCATGATCTAAAGAAGAATGTTGGGGTCCCTGGTAAGTTTTACAGCTTTCATACTCTCCGGGAACCAGGCACACAGACACACTAGGCAGGGAGGCTTGGCCAATTTTATGGCAAGGAGGCAGGGTAGGCGGAAGGAGCAGGAGGTTTGGGAGGCAGGCGAGATCTCCAGCGCTCCCAGAAATCTTCACACTCTTTTTTGAGGGCTCTTTCCCTGGTATTCTCTGCTCTCTGACGGGTTTTTTGTTTGTTTTGTTTTGTTTTGTTTTGTTTTTTGGTATTTGGTTCACATTCCCATCCCAGGGCTACACTGTTCTTTTGCCCACCCTTCCTTCCTAGACCCAGGTGAGTCAATTTACACATGCGCATACTCACTCGTCCACATATGTAGTTATGCAGAGGGCGCAATACCATAGGTGCTGGTCACAGAAGCTAATGGCAGAAGAACAAAACCCCCGATAATTCATTTATCCTACAGAATAAAAGTGGATTTCAAGGACCACTGGGTATTTCCTATGGAGAACTGACATCCCTGGGAGTTTGACCATCCGTATCCCTTCCAGACACACCAGCTTCTTCCATGTTTCCTACCCAAAGCCGAGAACTTCTGAAATTCCATCTCTTCACCTTGTCAAAGAGGAAGTAAGGACTGAATGGCTTGCTTAAGGTCACAAGGCTGGTGACAGAAACTCCACTAGGATTTATAAATAATTATATTTTCTTATGTAGCTCAAGTTCTTTCTGTTTCCTGATAATTTGTTTAACCCCAGGTTTCATTTTAATACTGACCATTAAAACACTGACAATCAAAACAATGAGGTACCATCACAGACTTAAGATAAGCAAAATCAAGTACACCAAAGGTACCAAATGAGGGAGCTACAAAATCTCTCATTCATTGCTGAGGAATTTCCATTTTGGAAGACAGTTTTTGTTTCTTAACAGATGATTCAGCAATTACATTCCTTGGTATTTATCCAAAGGAGTTGAAAATTTACATACTTACAAGACCTGCACATGTATATTTACAATAGCATTATTTATTGTTGCTAAAACTTAGAAGCAACCAAAAGTCCTTCCGTAGTTGAATGTAGACATAAGCTGTGGTACATCTAGGAGTGGAATATTCAACACTGGAAAGGGATGGACTTTCCAATCATGAAAAGATGTGGAAGAAATATATACCTGTATTATTAAGTGAAAGGAGTCAATATGAGAAGACCACATACTGCTTGATTCCTACCATGGTGAATTCTTTAAAGGTCAAAACCATGGAGATAGTAAAAAGAGCCAGTTGTTTCTAGGGGTGTATTTGGGGCAGGAGAAAAATGGAGCACTGAGAGTGTTTAGGACCAGTGAAAACACTCTCTGATGTTATAAAGTGGGTACACTACACATTTGTCCAAAACTATTGGCTATGTAACACTAAAAGTGAAATTGTAGGTATATTATTGATTTGGGGTGATCATGATTTGTTAATGCAGGTTTATTATTAGTAAATATAAAATACCATTCTGTCTGACTGGTGATGCTAATCATGGGACAGGCTATTATGACACAGGATATATGGGATATAATCTTCTATAAACTTAAAATTGCTCTTAAAAATAAAAAAATGATTTGACCCCATTAAATAGATTTATTCTTATAATAAATAATAAATAATAATGACCACAGCAGATTATTGTGTTCATTTCTTCTCCTACATTCTCAAGTTATGTATTCTGTCTCTCCTCTTATTAAAGGGAGTACAACTAAATTGTCAAATAATTTTCTATATGCATAAATATTTATATGATAAATTAAAATGTCCAGGTAGAAATTCTTAGATCATGCTTCACCAGCTCCTTGCGAATCAAATACCATTTTTTTCTTCCTTTATCTTAAAGTCATGAATGTTCCCACAAAGCTGTTTGCGGTTCACCTTATTTCTTTTTGCCCGGATGTCAACAACATTTGCTCTTTCTCCCTCAGGCTTAGTAATCTTCCCAAAATATGACTCATTGCTGATAGTTCTTTATCATTTTTCCTGGTATAAATTGTACCCTTTTTCACCTGCAGTTTCAGGTTTTGTTTTTATTTTAGAAAGATCTTATTCTATAATATTTGAATATTTTACTGTTCTGTTTATCCTCACTGTTTAAAGATGCTTCTCCACAGAAGAAACAAAAATGACCAACAGGTATATAAAAAAAAGCTCAACATAACTTGTAATCAGAGAAATGCAAATCAAAACTGCAAGGAGCTACCACTTCACACCAAGTGAGAATGGCCCAACTGGTGTGGGCCATTAAAAAATAATCTAGAAGAAAAATACAAATAAATACCACTGAATGTACTGTGGTTACCCTCCACAGTTGGTACTCAGATTTCCTGGTCAAGTAGTTAAGAAAGAATAAAAGAAGAACCAACAAATGCTGAACAGAATGTGGAGAAAAAGGAACCCTCTTACACTGATGGCCATGAACACTGGTCTAACCACTATGGAAAGTTCTGTGAAGGTTCCTTAAAACTAAAAATGGATCTACCATATGACCCAGTGGCTCCACTTCTGGGAATCTACCTGAAGAACACAGAAACACTAATTCTAAAGAAACTGCCTTCCTATGTTTAGTTCTTAATAGCTAAGATATGGAAACAACCCAAATGTCCCCCAAAGAGATGACTGGATCAAGAAGATGTGGTCTATGTACACAATGGACTGCTACTCTGTGATCAAAACAGATAAGCTATGCCATTTGCAACAACATGAATGGAACTGGAAGGGATGATGTCAAGCAAAGTAAGTCAGAAGGAAAAAGAGAAATATCAGATGGTCTCATTTATGGGGGGGGGTTATAGGGAAACGGAAAAAAGGGTTAGGAAAAAGACAAAACTTTCAGATAAAACCATAGATCTGAGGTATCCAGCAGGAGAGGGGAAGGGTCAAAATGGAAGGGAAGAGTACAAGGAACTGTGAAGATAGTTCATGGATGCTGTTGTGGTGAGAAAATTGTAGGGACTACACTTGATGGAAGAAATCAAATGTTATACAAAAATAAACATGAAATAAAATATGATGTCATATTTTATATTTTATGAAATAAAAAATGATGTCAGAAAATTTTTCAATATTAAAAAAATAAAAGAAGTCCAATTATACACAATTTGGTTCTTTTCTGTGCAACTGTAGATATTTTTAAAATTTTTCTCATGATATCACTTTATCTTTCTTGGCCCTGGGTAATTTTCTTATATTACTGATTAAAATAGATTCAAATAAAAAATTAAATTCAAAAATCTTCAATGGTATTTATTCTTATTTTTCCCCTAGGCTATCAACCATTTCCCTTGTAATAATTTCCTTGTTATTTTCAATTACCTTTGTAGTTTCTGAAAGATCACTTTATTTTCACTGTATCTCTTTTTAAGGTGTTTTCTAAACAACTCCTCCTGCAAACTAATTTTTGAACTTATTTGAGAGTTAGAGAAATATTTTTCTAACCTTTTTATTTTTATTTCTTGCAGTGTTTTTTTCCAGCATCTTTGTTTTTTGTCTATGATTTTTCCTTCCATCTACTTTAAAAAAAATTATGATGTTTACACCTACAAAAATTATGATATTCCACTTCATATCCTTTCTGCTTATTACTCTTATTTTTATTGGGATGGTTTTATCTGGGCCTACTATTTGCTCAAGAACTGGGTGGAGAGGGTAAGGAATGTTTGTTTAGTCAATAGCATTTATGCAACTCTATTATCATCAAGTAATTTTCTATTAAAACTAACACCCAAGAGACAGCAGGCCCTTTCTTATACTTGGAGATTTCACCTTAGTGGGGTCAAATAATCCCCAAGACAGTGACTCCCAGAGGTGCCTCATAGCTGAAAAGTCTACAATTTAATTGATTCTCTTCTGTTCACATGTTCTGATCCACAGTTTCTTATTTCTGGATGTTTCTCTAAGTTAAGAACTCTGGTCTGTAAGAAACTAGTAAATGTGTCCATAAATGACCCCACCCACACCATGTTTCTCTTGAACATGGTATCTTTATGAAAATGGCATTTTTCTTCCTTCTCTTTCCTATCCATGCTGCTATTCTTTTCAAATATAAGCTCATCAGAGTATTTAAAGTTCATTGACTTTTAAGTTCAGAGCAATCTAAAAGTCTTGAGAGGTGTGATTCAGCTTTGGGATAGTTCCAGTTGAGGTTTCATATGCAAGCTATAAAAACCCCATTTGAGCAAACCAGAAATATAAACAGCAAGCTGCCTCCTGTAACTCAGGAGCTTAGGGGCACCTTAGCCTTCCAGGGAGACTTATTCAGCCTTTAAATAGTGTGACCATGATGGCCCATTTCCATGGTGTTTGGTTTTACATCCTTGGGGTTGGCTCAATTCTCAGGCTGGCCCTACTTGGTGGTTTCAAGAGATCAGCTAAATCTTGGCCAACATGAGTATCATTTATTTCCAGTAGAAAAAAAAGAAACTACTTTTCCAGGAGGTCAAATGGTGTTGGAATTGAGTCTCACAGGCCCATATGAGTCTTGAGCAAAGAACTTCAGTCAGGGTTGTTAGACCATCTCAGGCTAACCAGAGTCTTCTTTTAGTCTACTAAAACTACATGGCCAGGAAACGTGAGTACCAACTGTGGAGATAACCACAGTACTCTCAACAGATGAAAATGCTACTCAGTCTAGTGGAAATTCTTTGTGATCATTAGTTGGCTTTGTTTTCCCTTTTTTAATGAGAGGTAGATTTTTTTTATTTCTTTTTCATTTTTGTGGTTCATTTTTGTGACTTTCAGAGATGAGAGGAGAACATAATCTCTTTATTTCCAATCTTTAATTAAGAGTCTTATGTTAACCCTTTTTTCCCAACTTTATGACTTACATTCTTCCTTATTCATTCAATCAACATATTCTGAATACCTGCCATGCATACTTGTGGTACTGTGGTTTTAACAGTAGTGAAGGCAAATACTGCTCTTCCTTCTTGAAATTCACTGTAGTCTGGTGTACAGACATAATTTGGAAAAAAGAATAAATCCTACTTTTCAAAAAGATTATGAAAACCTGTCTATTCTATGTGTCACCCTTTTTCTTAATTTACTGGATGGGGCACAAGAGGCATTACAGGATGAAAGTATAGAAAGTTTCAGTAGTTGACAGGAGATGCCTCTGAAAGAAGTTGCATACGTCTAGGTTTTCTTGACATTTTATTCCTCAAGTGTCCAAAGCAAACCCCACTTGACTTTGAGCTTTGCCATCATCCAGGACATTCCTGGAGCCTGAAGTCTTGAATGACTTTCTCTTCCTCTTGCCTGCCTTTCTCCATCTCTCTCATACCCTTCCTTCCTTACATTCCCCCAGGTGGGCATGACAGCAAGGATCTGAGAGCTGTGAGTAGCTACCTTTGCCTTTGGTAGGGCTGAATGGTCACCACAGCAGGAAGAAATCTGGACCCAGCATCTCCAATGTGTTCAGATCTATGTCAGTGCAAAACCTGGTCACATGGGATGAGTGGCTAGGTCATAGCAACCAGGAAAAGTTAGAATCACATCAGCTGCTGTTAGTGGCACTGGGAGATCTGGAGGGCTTATTATCCTCTGCACCGTGCTCAATGCTTAGGCTTGACACTTCCTTCCATCCTCACAACCCCATCAGCAGGTATTTTCATCCTACACTAAAGTGCCTGGAACTTGGCAAAGTCTACCCTTATAGGTCTGGACATGATCTTGGTGTCATTGAAAACAGGGATTCATTACCTTGGGCTTTTCAGTCAATTGACCAAACCGAGTTGAAGATTTGTGGCAAAAAAGATTTCATTTCTTGAATCAAGCAGGCAGTGACAGTGATGGCTCCCAGTGTGTGATATTGCTTCTTATAGTGAGTGGGGGTTGTTTAGGGTGATGGTGTGTGGACAGGACTTCAACAAGTGGATGTCCAGAATCTTGACAGCACAAGTACAAGAGAACTTCACAACCAGATCACATCACTCCATTGAATCATATGTTCGGAAAACAACATGTTCGGAAAGCAACCCATTGGGTAGGGCGTTTATTATGTAAATACATGTAATCGAACCTAAGATGATGTTAGCTCTTGGAGGTCATTTGAAAAATATTATTTAATTTGTTTTGTTTACATGTATATGTATTGTATGCCCCAAGGTTTCACCACCCCCATGTCACCTGTGAACCATCCTCTTGATCTCTTGTGCTCATCCCTCCCAAGTTCTCCCTCCCTCCTTCCCCCTCCCTTGCTGTGTGCTTTAGTTCAGTTATCAGTTTGCTAGTTTTAACTTTTACTTGTCCTTTTGTTTGTTCTCCCTGTATCCCACATATAAGTGAGAACATCCAGTTTTTCTCTTTTTTCTTTCTGGCTTATTTCCTCTAACACGATTCCCTCTAATACCATTCATGTTGCTGCAAATGATATGTTTGTCTTTTTTCACTGATGAATAATATTCCAGTGTATAAATAGAACTTTTGACTCATTGGCTTGTTTTGGGACATTTGGGTTGTTTCCAAATCCTGGCTATTGTGAAGAGGGCTGCAATAAACTTGGGTGTGCAAGTGTCTTTTTGAATTAACATTTTGGTGTACTTTGGGTAGATTCCCAGCAGTGTTTCTGGATTGAATGGTAGTTCTATTTTCAGTAGTTTGAGGGTCCTCCACACAGCTTTCCACAGTGGCCAACAAGCATATGAAAAAATGCTCAATGTATCAGGTCTTTGAGCTTTTTGGCTTAATTGGAAGAAAGATTGTGTTCTTTGCTAAGTAGTGATGAGGCTTTGTCCTGGTTTGTCCAGATAACTGAGTCTGCTTTGCAAGCTTTCTGACTAACACTGGGGCCACCTGACTTCCAAGTCTGGGTGCCACCCACCATATCTGAAGAAGAGCATTGACTGTTTCTCTGCACCCTGTACCTCTTCCGGAGAAGACAGTATTGTCCTCTTTCATTCATCTCAAATCCTTTCTCTCTTAGGTAGCAAGGCCCTGTGCCCTGGGGTAGAGACCTCGGAGACCCAGAGAAGGTCTCCACCTGTCAGCCTAGATGTATGGCTGACACACCCACCGGTCGCCCAGCCTGGTAAAAGGGGCCTTTTTTGGTTTCCATGTTAAAACTTTGAAGTTCTGTTTTCACTCTTAGTATATTCTTTGTTCATTCATTGTTTGTTTTCTGGTAATGTTTTAGTCAAATTCTTTTGAAAATCTCAAGCTTTCTCAGCTGTGCAAAAACAAAGAAAAGGGCTTTGAGGTTTTGTCCCTCCCTGGACAAGTAATCCACAAAGGAAGAGGTTGCTCTTCCTTGTGCATCAGGTGGCAATATTCTTGGTGGGCTGGCATGGGGAGGGATTCAGTGCCAGGCCTCACCCTACTCCCTCACCTTTCCCTCTGCCTGCTTTGTTTTGTTTCAGGTGTCTGAATGGATCCTGTCCTTTCTCAGGAAGCATTAATAAACACTACATCAGTCACAAAATAGCCATCCTGACACAACATATTCCAGGGCCCTAGCCAATTTATCCTAAGAGAGATCAAGTCCAAGTTCTAGTTGTTCCATACCTGACCTAGTCATTGTCTGGATCCTTGCTTCCAGAAGGTAATCAGGAGAATACACGTGAGAAGCAGACTGGCCAGGAGTGAGAGGGACCCACACTGACTGGACTTCAGGACTTGGTGTCTCAGCATCAGCTTCTAAACCTGAAGGAAAGAAACAATACTGATATCAAGAAAGAGTAACAGTGAATGAATAGGAAAATACATATAGCAATCCTAATCATAATTCTGCTCAAACATTGGTATATTACCTCAGTACTTAGAGGATCCAGAACACTGTACCTAGGGCTAGTGTTTCACTGTCTACAAGGGAGAGAGTGCAGTATATGCATAAATCACATTGACCAGAGCAAAAAGCAGATAAGTATGGGTTTGACTTCCATGTACCCAGCAGCTAGCTCATTCTGCTCACCTTTACTCCACATCCCCACTGCCATGTAGAAATCAGTCAATAGGTTCATTCCCATCACAGACTTTTGAAAATGCTACAATTAGGACATCTTTTGATCACAGAGTCAGTTTAGCAGCATCACACCAGTTGGTTGGTCATAAAAGAAAGATTTCCATGTGATATCCTCACTTACTTAACAGTAAGTGAAATCTGACAGAGTAGATTGAACTTGAAAGTATATTATAAACTGAAGATTCTCAACAGGTTCTCAGGGTTTACAACTTATGTTCACAACCTTTCATTATAATTATACATTATTCTTTTGTTAGGATTGAAAGCTATATGCTCATTACTTTGTTTGTTTGTTTGTTTTAAGCATGTTTTCAATGTAGTATGATTTGAGAAAATGTTATAAGCTTACTTTAAAAGATAAAATTGAAGTAGGTATTTACTCAAAAAGTGGAAGATCACAGTGGAAGGAGTAGCGCACCCTTGTATTCATTATAGTACTGCTTACAACAATTAAGCTATGGGAAAAACTTGAATGGTCAGAAAGTGGTTTGGAAGGATGTGATCTACAGACACAATGGAAAACTACTCAGTTATAAAAAAAGATGAAGTATCATCATTTGTGACAACATGGATGGATCTGAAGGGGATGATGCTCAGTGACACAAATTAGAAAGAGTAAGACAGACACTGTTTGATTCTACCTTAGGTAGCATACAATCAAAAAACCAAAGAAACAGTCAAAACCAGACCAAACCAAAACCTTGAAATATGACTGTGGGACTGAGGTTACAGAGGGATAAGTGATGGATGAAGCTACAGTGGGAGGGACCCAATGAACTGGAGTAGAGAACTATGGATGCCTTAGAGGTGAGTGTGGTGTGATAATGTCCATTTCTGGAGGTGTGAACCTGTACCCCTAAATTGTGTATGGTAATGCAAACTAATGTTACTTTAATAAACACAATTTAAAATGATACTGTAGAATTACAAATTTTAAAAAATCCAGAGGGAAATGAAGTTGAAATGTTAAAAAAAAATAAGATGGTATCAGCAGACTTAGACAAAATAAAGTATAATGATAGCGAATAAAGCAATAACAGTTTTCACTTCATAATTTATTCAAAAATACTATCAGAACAAATTTTTTGACAGGAAAGATCTACAGCATGTGTTGATATTAAAGACAGTAATTGTTGCATGGAGGGGATTTTATTAAATGTACAATAAAATATGAAAATTCAGGTTTACATTGGAGAGCATATGATTTCACATCGTCACAATAGCTTCATTGAGTTTAGTTTAGTTTTGCTTTGTTTGGTTTAGTTTACTGTATATCTAACATTCTCAGATGCCAAGCAGCAGGGGACCAGCCCATGATATTCAGTACATTAAACAGTTGACTTAAAACAGCTTCAAGTTGAAACGTCTTGCTCTTTTTATTGGTGTTTGTGACCCGAACACAAAACCACAGTATGTCAGGAAAACCTCAGCCTCCTCTTCAACTCCTGTAGAAAGCTTATTCAACAAACTCTGCTGTGAGCTTTTTGGCAAAGCACTTGAATTGAGCATTGCATCTAGTTAGCATGGCACCGTGACCCAGCCACAGCTGTGTCGTGACAAAGAAGGCATCTCCCTTGTACCCCCCACCCTGCAAGATTACTGGATGAGAAAAGAGGGCACAGCAAATGTCCTTGAGCAGCACATCAGTCACAGTCAGTGTGACTGAAAGCACAGCCTTCAAATTCAGGTTGTCTGAGCCCAGAGCCTCCACTAGAAACCAAGCCAAAAAGGCTCCAGATATTTTCACACCTATAAGAGAATTAGATAGTCAGGTGAGCAGTAAGAAAGAATTCATCAGTCATTCTTCTACCTACTATCAACATTTTAAAAACATCCCAATAACTTTTTGTGTATATAAATGCATAGGTTTTTTTTTTTTTTTAAGAAATAACTCATACACACGTGGTAAACTGAATATTATTGCAAGGATTTAAATTATTGATCTTTAATTTTTTGACAAAAATAGTTCCTTGGAGACAGCTTAAGGTATATATAGGAGATCATTCTTCTAGTGCTCATTGGCAGCCTCCATCAAGGTGGGATCTTCAAATAAGGAGCGGCTTCTGGGCAAGATGGCAGCAGAGTGGAGGAGCCTGGCTCACCTACTTCACATGCTTACGTAGGTGCAGGAGAGCCAGTAACTCCAAAGAAAGACTGCCTCCCTTGGTCATCAATGAAAAGCTTATAGTTGACGTCAAGCCTAGATGTTGCTTTTGAGGATAATATCACCCCTCTTCTTTCCTGCAAGTAAAATTTAGCATATCACCTACTTCGGGTGTCACAGGTCTTTTGTCCTGTTCCAAGATAATGCCAATCTACTCTTATCTCTGGTCTTTCAAAACTATTCCTCTGCTTGAGTCCCATTGATTCTCATTCTTCTGCTTTCAATTCTGACATCTGAAATTGTCAGGAGCACATCATGGTTGCTGGTAGGCAGACTATAGCTTTATTTTAAGAAACCACCACTCACAGAAAAAAGTTTACACCAGGAAAATGTAAATATGCAAAACCCACCCAAGTGAGTGGAGCTGAGGAGCAATGAAGGCTGGTCCTGAAACACTCAGAGATGGGGGTGTTGTGTCTTCTCTCTGCTTGTCTTTTCTCCTGCAATTCCTCTAACTGACCATGTCCTCTTCCTTGTCATGGGCTCTCCTTCTTCCAGCAGTGAACTATCAGAACTTTCTCATCAAGATCCAGACCAAGGAACATGTTCTCCATAAAGGCTTAGTTCTCTCCCTCCAATCTGGTACAGGAATTATTTTTTTATTCTCTTCTCAGAGCAAGTTTCTAATGTTTCTATCATGGTCATTATCTTAGTCTGTTCCTTTAATACCTAGCTATATATTGTCTTATGGTTCCTATTAAAAGCAAAATCACCAGTTCACTAGGGTTCAATCTTCTGTAGCCCCTCTGCATGCGTCCAATGCCTGACACATGCACATTTCCACTGAATCAATAAATGGGGAAATGGCTAGATGAGTGAATATACCTAAGATCATTGGTATCAAAGTCCCCAATCTCATCACTTTCCCCCCTCTTTGACATTGCAGCAGGGGGAACTGGAGGCTTGCCCACAGTTGGGTTCCTCAGAGATCTTTCTTCAAAGGGAACTTGAAAACTTAGTTACTATAAAAATGGTTTGTCTTTGTAGCCTTTGGAGAGGAGCAATCGTTATGAGCGATTTTATGGGCTTGCCATTACAAGTGAGTAAACAAGAACAAGGAAAACAAATGTGACAGCCATAGATCTGTTTATTTCCTTTATTTATGTTCTGTCTTCTGTCTTTAGATTAATTGTTGTCTCAGAAGCTTTGGAGGCAGAGGCTATGCTGGTCTTTAATTAAGCGTGTGTGTGTGTGTGTGTGTGTGTGTATGTATGTGTACACACATGCATGAACTACCTCATATTCAGGTAAGGGAGCAAAAAATTTAATCACGGAAACAATGAACAAGATTGTCCATGGTTCTAAATGCAATAACAGTCACCAACACCCCATCATCTTTCAATGTGTCACTGAGGTTCTGAGGTCACACTGATTTACTCACTTCTTATACTCTTGGCATGTTTGTGAAGGAGCCCAGAATAAGATCCAAACAGCATGGCATTCCAGGTGGACTGTGAGGGCCCTGAAGCCCATTATTCATGCAAATGGCTAGTTTTGCTCCATCTAGGTCACCCACAGTCTAAGGTTCCTTCTGCCCATCCAACTCCTCACTATAGAAGCCTGGTAGGTGGGAGAGATAGAGACAGATCTGGCTGAGCTCAGTTCCTTAGTGATTCAAGGTGGTTGGGTCATGATCTGGAGAGCCTGGAGTCACATATTCTAGGAGAAAGACCTGAACTCTTTTCTGGAAGACCCCTCTAGTCCTGCTCACATGAATTTGCCACATTCTCGGGTAAATCACTAAGCTTCCTTTCATCTCTGTTTTCTGCTTCTCAGAATTTTTATTTACCAGTGTGAACCACTTTTAAAATTTATTTTTCAATTTTCTTCATCCTCCACCAAGCCACCATGGTCTTACTCCAACTACTGCCCTCCCTCCTGTTCCCTCTAGTAACCATTGTATGCTTATATTTTGGAAACAAGAGCTCTAAACAAGTAACCCCCAAAACTTGGCTAGACTAATCATGAGCCACCTTTATAATCACAAGCCTCCTAAATGGCCTCAAGATGCATGGTCACTGAGGGTTTGCACCTGAGTGAAAAATAGTACAAGGACTTCTAGAAAGTCTCCAGAAAAATAAAAAATGGGTGATTCCTTCAGATGACGTGTGTTTAGTAGAAGCAGGTAGAGGAGTACAGTTCTTGATGACTTTCACTTCGTGGAGGAGGCCCTCTAATACTCTACTTATTAAAATACAAAGGTTGAGATGCTAAGAAAAAAATTCTCCATGTCTAAGAGTAAACATCATCAAGAGACCCTGAAACACATTTCAGTTAGAAAATACCCTCTGGGTCCAGTACTACAACCAGAGTGAAAAGCCGAGGATTTATTACAAAATGTGAAGAGTCATGAAAAATTGTCTTATAGAGGCAGGAAAACAATTTCAAGTAAACAAAAAGTTGTGGGTAAAATGTTTCTCTAAAGAAAACTTGTGAATCTGTTATAGTTTTACTTTGACTAATGGTTTGCTACATCAAAAGAAAAAAATTATATAGTATGACTTCATAAACTTGAACCTAAGCACATTTTTCATGTCATTTTTCATGTCAAGCTGGTAATGGGTTCTCAGAAAAGATGGGTGGGATGGGAGTTTCAAGAAACAAAACTTTAAATGGATCAAGACATAGAAGAGTGAAGGAAAGTAACCCTTTTTCCATCGGTTCACAGAAAGTGCTTTGGGCTGACCTGACAGTTGGGCTTGTGATAATTGAAATGGAGTTAAGAGCAACAGGTAAGTCAACATGGAAGGTGATGTCAAAGACCTGAGTGGGTTTGAGTGGGCCTGTCTCCAAGAGGAATGAGTTTCCCTGTGATGACGTTCTTACCCAAGACCAGGTGCTCCTCCTTGGTGGGGAGCTGAATATTATGGTACAGTTAGATTCCTTTCTTTCAATACCTATCTGACCCTCTTTGTGTGTGCTGCCTCCTGCCACACCCCACAGGCCTTCAGGCATGAACACACAGCTGTTGTTGCAATTGACCCTGTGGAGAAAGTTGGGAAAGTTTTCACTGGAGTCTGGAAAAGTGGTGGTATGGGATCCTTTCATGAGGAACCCGGGAAAATGATTAAGACCAGACACAGCCCAGCCTCCTCAGGTAAAACCTTACAGTGAGTCTAGGTGTCACATTGAGGGCCTCTGAGGCACAGCCAGTAAGGTCACGTAACCCAATAAATAACTCCTTTTACCCAGGCCTAGACTGTCTTTTAGGTTACCTGGATGCTTTTGTGGCTGATAAAATATGAATTCTTTAATAATCTTCAATGAAGGCATAGGAACTTGGAGACACTTTATATTCAGGCAACCAATATACTCCGAAAGATACAAAAATTGCAGAGGGAAAAGTTCTTGACATATCTGGATTTTAAAGCAAATTCATGAAACGCATATGGTTGTGATAGGCATCTCTGTGTATCATATTACAGAGGTGAGTTTTCTTCCTCCTTTATAACAGAAGCACACATCAGGAATTCCAGTTGAACTGGGTCTCACATGTTGATGACCGGCTGACAGCCAGCCCCAGAAATGGCTAAGAGTTCTCTTCCTGTGTTGCAGGTTTGGAGACTGCCTCTGAATCATCTAGCAGAGAAAAAGATCAAATCTCGAAGACAAGAAAAATGAATTTTGTAATGAAAAGCATAGATTGCAGCAGTAGCAAGAACCCAGTTGGGGAAGAAGACATGGGGACCAAACCGAGATAAAAGCAGAAAAATACAGCAACCTGACGGAGAAGCACCCTTAACTATAGTAGGGAGGGAGCCATTCACCCCTGCCCCTCCATCCTGTGCTGGGCAGATCCACAAAGATGTTTGCACCCTAATCTTTCCTGGAATCTGTGTTACTTGATGAGACAAAAGAACCTTCACAGGCAGAGTGGTGTTAAAAACTTTGAGGTGGGAGATTGTTCTGGGTTATGCAGGTGGGTTAATGTTATCACATAGATCCTTAACATCAGAGAAACCTCCTTGGCTATGGGAAGAGAGAGCAAGATATGAAGAGAGCCATAGGGATGCAATGCTTCGAATTTAGAAAGGACTATGAGTCAAGGGCTGTGGGCAGCAGCTTGGAGCTGGAAAAGGCAAGGAAGCAGATTCTCCCCCCTAGAATCTCCGGAAGGAAATTCAACCCAGCTGCCATCTTGCTGGTCATCTTCTGACACTCTATGCACTTTTGGCCCACCAAAGTATAATACAGTAATTGCGTGTTTTCAATCCTTGCAACTCGTTTATCTTTAATTGTTAGTAAGCAAATAAATAAACATATAAACAAGTGAGCCAAAAAAAAAAAAGTCATCAGATTCACTAGGCTTGCAAGAACCCATCTAAGAACCCATGCTGCTAAGTGATCTGTTCAGGCACCATTATTCCTGCCATTCTGACCTCTTAACTCCAAGTTGTTCCAAAACTTTGTATTCATTCCCTCTGTCATCGTGACCCCTTCACTGCCACAGAAAGGAAAGGTCTACCTAGTTTCTCTCCTCATTTTTCTTTCTTACTTTCAAAGTTGAAATGCGTCCTTACTGCTCTTCTCTTTATCCTTCCACTTCAGAGGACAATAGGTCTTTGCAAGAGCTCTTTTTATTTCTCCCTCTGCCCCAAGCCCCCATTACATTTGCTCCTCCTCCATCTTGACTTACTCAGCCCTTTCCTCCTTTGAACCTCGATATCTGCCCCTTTCCTGGCCCTTATCAGTCTTCTTCTTCTTCTTCTTCTTTTTTTCTTTTTTTTTTTTTTTTTTTTTTTTTTTTTTTTTTTTTTTTTTTTTTTTTTTTTTTTTTTTTTTTTTTTTTTTTTTTTTGGTTTATCTTTGTCACTTGTTTGCATATCTATATGATGTAAGTTACATGTTCTGGATAATTTTATCATAGCAACAATTAGAGATAAATTAAAGTCCTTCCTCTCACTTATCATCCAATAAAAAGATTTGGGGAAAATTGCCCCTGTGAGGGCAATATTTGACCTGGCCCTTAGGAGCTAGGCCTTCTAGAGTCTTTCTAGCTTTTTAGGAAGCACTTGAGCAAAGGTGTCCCAGGGGAGTTTTAGGAACTGTATCTCTCCAGGGTAAATTCAAAAGACATGACACACAAGCATCTGGAGACATTAGTGCTGGTAAAAAGTTTAGGGTGTTTCTGATAAGAGGAAGATCTGGGAAGAATTCTATATAAATGAGAAACCTCCCAAGTGGGCAATTCATTAATTCTTTAGGTGATTGCAACTACTGAGAGAAAAAAAAATTGAAGATACAAGCATCTTATTTGCCAAAGAAGAGAGAAATTATCCTTCTGGAGCTAAGATGGGAAATAGGATTGCAATATTTTTACTTCATTAAGATTAGTTGAGTAAATTTTTTTTAAATGCTACTCAGTTCACCACCCCATTGAAAGAAGGGTGCCTTCGCCCATATCTGCATAAAATGTTCTTGGTTATCACAGGGAACACAGGTTCTTTGGATCTGCATGTGTACTGTATATATGTATACAGTATATATATATATATATATATATATATATATATATAAAACAAACTCTAGATCAGTTGCTCTCAGCACCAGAAACAAGGGTTTTGTAGAACAGAAATGTACATGAAATAGGCAGCTGGAATATGGATCTGGTTCCTATTATGAGGCATTCTGAGCTGACATCACTGCCTGTGCCTTGAAGCCTCTCATCTGGGAGCATGGAAGTCAGGAGCCTCATCAGACAACACAGATACAGGAAAATGATGCCAACTTTGTGCAAGACCACAGGTATCAGAGCATGAAGCCTCTCATTTAGGAGCCCATCCTGGGAACAGATGAGAAGACTCCCAGTCACAAAGTCAGCCAGCAACAAGTCTGCCAACAGAGGCCAAGGCCCCATCCTACTCAAGGTCCTGAGTGACCGTGCGCCTGGACAAAAGTAAAATAGTCTGCCTCCACCAATGTGTCCTAAGCAACAAGGTCAAGGGAGTCTAGGGGGTCTGGAGAGCAGGCTTTCCTTGGTCTGAAAAGTTCCTAAAAGGAAGAAAGACTCGTGTGTGCGCACGCGCAGGGCAGTTACAACTAGGCAACTTGACAGTGAAATCGGGTCCAAAAGGTGGGGGGCAAAAGCCCTTCAACTTACAAGCCCCAGGTCGGTATCACCCATGCTTAGCAGTTGCCACTCAAAATGCAGTTTAACAAGAGATTTTATTAACAAGGAAAGTTAACCAAGAAACGAAAAGTCCTTAAAGTCACAAGTGGCAGATAATTTACCCCAGTCACCATTCTCAGCCCCAAAGGTCCCAAAGACACAGTCCAAGATGGTGCCCATCCAAATCTCAGAGGTAGGCACTTTCGCAAAGACCAGTCATTTCTCTGGCGTCTTCTCTTCTTTTCTCTCCAATGTTCTGCACTGCTCCACTTCGCCAAGGCTTTTCAAACTTCTTCCACAATTGCTGATGCACAAATCAGCTTTCCAAATTCTGGCCATCGCCAGGTACCAACTTTCCAGGCCACCTTGCTGTGGTATGACACTCTCCACACTGGCCACTCTTCCGCTGGCCACCATGACTCCTCGCCACCACCAGCTCACTCTTCCAGGGGGCTTTTGCCCAGCTTGGTCACTTGGGCTTCTCTTTACCCGCCTGCCATTCTCTTCTCTCCTCTCCCCAGAAGTTCCCTCTCTCTCCTCTCCCCAAAAGTCTGTCGGTTCCACTAGTTTCTGCTCCTTGCCGTTTTATGCCCCCTGCTTCTGGTCCCACTTCCTCTTCCAACTGCTACTTCTGGCAGTTTAACTGCCACACCCAAGGGAGGAGGGGCTAACTGCCACCACCCAATAGGGGAGAGGCATCTTGTTAACTGCCACAATGGGGGGAAGGGGGTACTGAGTTTCAACAGGAGGTGGGTAATGTTTCAGTATCACGGACCAGGCACTGAGGTCCAGGAGTAGTAGAATGAGTGACTTGTTCGGTACACAGTGAGAAAAGTTATGAGGAAGGGGGGGGATAGAGAAAGAAGGAGGGAAAAGAGAGAGAAGAAAAGGAGTGGAGGGAGGTGAAAGGAAGGAGAGGAGGAAAGAAGGGGGAGAGAGGGAAGAGAAGAGGAGAAAAGGAGGGAGGGAGGGAAGGAAGACGGCCCAGGAGAGAGAAGAAAGGAGGAGCCAGGAGGAGAAGAAGAGAAAATGGGGGGAGAAGACAGGGAAGTCGGGAGCGAGAAAGGTAGTAAGTTGGTAGTGAGACTGGCATGTGAGAAAATAGGAAGCAGAGCTGTGTCTTTGGGGTTATCTTGTCAACCATGGACAAGTAGAAAAATAATGCGGGGGGGGGGTCAAACACCTTCTCTTTAATAACCTCTTATTCTGTATAATTGGATTTGTTGCATAGAAGATTTGAAAAAGCAGTGGATTGGAAAAGAAGGGGCAGAGTTAAAGGATGTCCATCATATGACTGGCCCCACACAGATGCCGTTGATTGGGTGTCAGCAGCAAGGGAAAGAGGAGAGCAAGATTTCACTGTGGGATCTATGACCCTCCCCCAGCCCTCTCCAGTGAATGTCCCCATATTCTCAGTTCTCTCAGTCACAGATCTGATTTTTCAACTTCAAACTGGCTCTCAGAACTTCACAGGCTGACGGACACTCTGGGTGGTGGGTCTCAATTGCCCTGCTATAGATAAGAGAGCATTTGTGGGTGGAGAAAGGATGGATTTGGGGGAAGAGGATGATGAACAGAGGCTAAGTGCCAACAACATGCTTGGCATCATTACGAAAATGAAAGTCATCAAAGAAAGGACTTCATACCCGGTAGGGTGGTTGTTATCAACAAAACAAAATAACAAATTTTGGCAAGGACACAGAGAACTTGGAATCCTGTGCCCTATTGGTGGGAATGTAAAATAGCTACTGGGGAAAGAGATAGCCACTGGGGAAAATGAAATGGGGATCTTCAAAATATTGAACATAACGTTATCATATGGTACCACTGGTACATCAACATTCCTTTATAAACAATTCCTTACTTTGGAGCTCATCTTCAACCTTTATCTTATTCAAGCCATGAATTCAACCACTTTGCTACCAAGCTTTGATTCAATACCAAGCTCTGTGTTTGGCACATTTTTATTTTTTATTTATATATTTTAATTGGTTATCTATACTTTATTCTTACATCATTGCATACCCCAAAGTCCCTGAAAGTAATTCTATAATCACATCACGGTCCTATGAAGTGACATAAGTATGTTTCAGAGAAGACTGAGGTGAAGTTGCTCCATGTTTGCTCAATGACTCCTATCCAACAAATAATTTCTTATGTAGTTTTTATCCCTCTGTGTTCTTTTAGCATCATTTCTAGAATTTTTTATTTTGAAAAACATTCAGGGCGATTTTGATTCATGATTATTTATCTCCTTAATAACTCCTTGGCCTTTGCAAAATAAACCAATATGGCCATCTTTTATTTCATTTTTCTTTGGTCATATATATATATATATATATTCTCTTTTTTTTTTTTTTTTGAGACTAGGTCTCACTATTTTTGCCCGAGAAACCACAGGCTCTTGTTGTCCAGGGTACCACAGACTCAAGCAATCTCCAGCCTCAGCTTCCCAGGTAGCTGGGATGACAGGCGCGTGCCACCACGCCCAGATATTTTTTTGGAACTAGGTCTCACTATGGGCCCCAGGCTGGACTCGAACTGTGATCCCTAGCCCCGGCCGCTTTATCGCTTTATAGGCTGAAGCATACAGGCATGAGCCACCGTGCCCGGCTATATATATATATATTCTTACATTGCATATACTCCAGAGTTTTCATATCACCATATTACCCATGAACCACCATCCTGATCCCTTGTGTTCGTTCATTCCTCCCCAGATTTTGCCTCTCTCCCTTTCCCTCCCTTGCTTTATGCCTTATTTCTGTTAACAGCTTACTAGTTTTAACTTTTTTGGTGTTCTTTTGATTGGTTTCTCTATAGCACACATTGGTGAGATCACACTTTAACAAAGAAAGAAAAACTTCAGCATGCATATTTTTCATTTAAAAGAGTCATGAAATGACTTGGGAATAGGTGACCTTCTTGATATCCACCAGATTTTAATTCTAAATTGTCCACATTCTATACCCTGAAGGTTTTGCTCTATGAAAATTAAACAGTCCGTTCAAAGGCAGGCGATCAAACCAGCCCTGCTCTGGTGTGAACTTAAGAAAACCACAAGAATTTGAACAAACATTAGATCACTCACTTGAAAATCAAGTTCTGAGTCTAATGATTTGTTTTTATCTTCAGGTAAAAGAAAAACTCCTAGCTCGTGCTGATGCACCCCTAAGTGAGAGAAAGCTTTTGTTTCTGCTTCTGTTTCCTGAGATGTGAAAGGACTGTGTCTTGTTGCCAATTTCCTAGGTCAAGAGAAACCTGTGCAGGTGAGTGTTCTTCTGTGTCCACTCCTCCTGAGACCCTGGCATTAACCTGAAGCCCACTAAATAAGCAGCATTGGTTACAGTCAATCAGACAATCAGTGCCTGAGATTATGCGTGTGTGTGTGTGTGTGTGTGAGACAGAGGGAAGTACAATTTGAGGTGGTGGGGAATTACCTAATAGGTGTGGCATTAGTTTTCACGAAGAATTTTAATTTAAAGTTATTACCTCCATGGGTAAAAGTTCACAACAGATGGTTGGTTGGTTTGGGGGCTGATGGGGAGAAAGAGAGAAAACTGTGGCCAATAAGACGTGACCAATGCCTAAAAAGATGATGGACAATGGAAACTGTTTGGAATTGCTATTTTTCCTGTACTGCCACAATGCTTAGTCACAGAATCGGATGTCAAGTTGTGTTGCATTCAACGTGCATTTCAACAGCCATGAAAATTGCACTTTTATTCCCTTGAGAGATCTATAATTAGTCCACACACACTTCCTGCAATGCAATTTTCTCCTAGACACTTTCCTTACCCAGCACAGTTTCTTAAATACCTTCACCTGGTTCACACAAAACCTGCCTCCCCTCTCATACAGCTGTAATCACTCATCCCTTCTTAGTATCTCTTCAGGGAAGAGTTTCCTCTTTAGGATGATGTTGGGAAAGGGGAAATGAATTGACAGCTGAATTAGAAGTTCTCTTTATTTAAAGTATTTAAGGTAGATGAATGGGAAGACTAGGGATAGTCTCATTTTGATAAGTTCACCCCATAACATCAGTTATATAATTTCTCTTCTTCATGAATCTGTTTCTATGGATTACACATTTGCATTTTAATTGGAATAGAATGTTTTAAAGACCTAAATATATTATATAAATCCAAAGTGGTTTACTGAAGCAGCTTTAGATAAAGTCATAAACCCCCTTAAATTGTCTGCAAAATTGGGGAATCTTTTCTGGGGGAAGGTCAGGATGCATGGTTGTCATAGTTTTTCAAAATAGTCTCTCCCTATTAACTCCCAAGAGTTACCTCATCCAGTAACCTCATCTGGTGCTTGATTATTTTCTCCTCTATCTGCCAAGGTTTCTGGTGACTGCCAGCAATTAGGTTTGGCCCGTCATAGATCCAATGGGATAATTTATTTTGCCCATGAATCATAATCAGACTGAGAATGATACTTATTCAACAATGTCTATTACTATGGCATGGGCAAGCTAAATGTACCCTGGATTAATTGTACACAACATTTTCCATGCAAAAGCAAAACATTTTTATACATGGCTTCTTTGTGGGTAATTTTCCGAAATCCATTAGTTTCTTAAATATGCAAAAAATCATGAGAATTCTGTCTACTGCAAAGCAGAGTTTGGGAAGATAGCGATTTCAGATTAGGAGTTGCTGCTCTATAAATGGAACAATATAGAAATGCCAAAGGAAGATAGATGAAAATGAATGAACCTAGAAAAACAATGTACTTCCTCTAGAATCATCTATAGTACAGTCTAATCAAATAGTCATAAGTGTAACTTAAGTCCACAGGATATAGCAACTAGTTTTTAGTGCTAGTGGTCTCTATCAGTCATGGCTGGATGATACTGTGAGAATGTGATATACAAATGCTAGAATTGAAATAGACCTGCCTTTTCTAGCCAAGGGAGCAGTTGAGGACAAACCTCTGCAGCAACAATGCATTGGTTTAAAAGCAAAGCTCCTCCACTTGCCAGCGTGGGACCCTGGGCAGAATATAGAGTCTCACATTCTCCATCTGTCTAGAGTAAAGATGGGGTCATGGTGAGGATTAATGAGCTAATACATATAAAGTGCTTAAGACCATGCTTGGCCCCCAGTCAGCACTGTAAAATGCTGTTTTGTATTAAAGTGGAATGTTGTTTGCCCTGGAGGCATCAGATGTCTTCAAGGATGCTTTCCTTGGCCATCTCCTCCTCTAGCTTTCTGGTTGCCTGATTTTCACCATAGGATCCTGTTGTACTCTCCCTCCACAATAAAGCTAAAATTTTTAGAGAAACAAAAAAAGAGAAAACTCTGAGAGAGTGAATGACACCCTGAATGAACTCCAATCTCCTGATGACTTTTATCAACTCCACCCTCAATCTGAGACACCAGCAACTACAAATCCCAGCATACCTTGAACCTGACTTCCTGAATGGGGGGTTGCTGGGATTTAAAGATGAAGTAAAGCAGCCATGCTTGATATACTACTGAACACATGTGTGCTCTTTCTCTCTTACTTTCCCACTCTGACGTGTACTCTGGTGCTGCGGAACAGGTGACAGTAGGAGGAAAAACACATAGGAGAAGACATGTGGAGGGACACTTGAAAGAGACACATAACAGACACAAGGGTGAGATACATGTGAAGAGGCAGCTTCTGGTCCTTGACTGAGATAATGGCAGAATTTTCTTAGCACAATATTAAATTATGTGGGATGTTTCGAATTTTGAGTCTTTCCTGTCCTAGGCTCTCCAGGACCTACTTAACCTCATTTCTTTATGATTCCCTGTTAAAAGGTACCTTGGACTTATGGTAAACGCTTGATCCTCAGCAGCTTTACTTCAAGTCAAGCTTTTTTAACTAGGCATTTGCCAATGAATAGATTTGGGGGATTTTGTTGGGAAACTGTTATTTGAAATTGCATCTTCTCTCTATGCACATCAATTCTACTTAAACAATCAATCACACTAGGATCAGTTTTTTACCTTTGAACATGTTAATAGCCAAATCCACTTTAGAGAGGGCACCCATTTACAGTTTGGGGCCCTGAGTACCTACTACTGTGTACTAACAAATTTAATTCAGAAGCATGGAAGAGTAAGGCTTCACTCATCCATGATTCTCCTTGAAACATTAGGTAAAAGGACAAGTCATGAACTCAGCCTTTCCCACAATCTAAAGATCAAATTTTGTCTTTTAAATTTCTTCTGTCTTTTGAACATTATCTACTTCATGTGAAAAAGTTAACTAAGATGCAAACTGCTGTTAAACAAAACTAAGAATTGCAAATATGAGCTATGTCTAAAAACACTATCTCTTTCAGTAACTAGTCTTTCTTGTTATTAAGTGTATTTCAAGCAAATAAAAGCATTTCAAGTACTGTAGCACAGTTATAAATTTCTAAAATAAATTTCTGTAACACAAATGACCTTTTCTGTAAAATTAAAACTGCTCTAAAAGTAAAGTTAAAAAACTCCTCAGTGGGGCCTCTTCACTCATTTTCTCTTCTTTTTTTTACTTCTTTCCTCTATATTTTCATTCTAGATCATGAAATGACAGCGACAAAGGCAACAAACACCCAAATAACTGAACAAGATAATTCTCACTTGAGGTAACTACTAGAAATAAAGGTAGAAAGTCATGGATTTCATGTAACTATTAGAGTGCTAGAGATGGGTGAGTAGGTTCCAGGCAAAGTATGAGAGAACAAAAAGAAATGTAAAGGTTGGAAGCAAGCTTGACAAGAACAGAAGGAAGGTCTTCATGTCTGGAATACAGAGGACTTGATGGGGGTAGGGAGCTGCATGAGAGGGTCATTGAGAGTGCAGTGGGTGTGAAGTTAGATGAGAGCTGTAGTCTGAGACACAGGCAGAGCCCTGGTCACTCAGGGACTCTATATACCATCCTTGAAACTGCCTTTTCTCTCAACAGAGTGGGAACCATTTGATTTATCTCAAAAGTAATATAGATAGCTGTGTGGGAAGTGAATTATATTGAATCAAAAGTGCACTTATCCTTAAGGAGTTCTTTGGTACAGTGGGCTATTCTTAAGTGTTAGTGTGGTCAAGGATCTGAGTTTAGTTCAATGATCCACCAATGTCTACAAAGAAAAATACCCAGATGACCATTGAGGTCACTAAGTTAATTAAACTAGACAGAGGGTGATGATGATTTAGACTTGGAGAGAAGAATGTGGGTCTCCAAATATACCCTGAAGGTAAGACTGACAAAACTTGCTGGTGATTAAATGAGGCAACTGTGTTGGGTTGCTGACAACAGAAAGAAGCCAAGCTGGTGGTTAGAGTTGAAGCTGGGGATTTTGCACTTGTCAGTCCACAAATACTATTAAGCCCCACACAGTTTGGAAACTGGATGAAGTGAAGGATAATTTGTGCAGTGGATACATGAGGGTCAGATTCATGCCCAGGCCTCTGCCCCCTTGGCTATTGCTGACTGACCTTGACCCTTGATCTGGGTCACTGTTCATCCCTAGATCACAATCTTCCCTCAAGTGTTTTGAAGCCAAAACTCAGGGAGAGATATCAGTCATTGTCATGTATGTTTTCCTCACTTTCTTGATGAAGATTTTCTATAATAAGAGAATGTAAAATCAACATGCAGGAAGAAGTAAAAGGAGAAGGAGAAGAGGGGAGAAGGTGGAGCAGAAAGTGGAGGGGAAGGAAAAGAGGTATGTGAACAAAGCTCACTAAATAAGCAGCATTGGTTACAGTCAATCAGACAATCAGTGCCTGATATTGTGTGTGTGTGTGTGTGTGTGTGTGTGATCAGATGATAGTGTTGTGTCGGTGTTCATTTGCTGCCTCTGATTACTATGCTATGGTTATGCTATGGTAAGGCATGAGTATTTGCTCCAGATAAAGGATAAATAGAATTCTTCATTCAACTTTTGTAAATTGTGTAAGTCTGAAGTAGTTTCAGAATGAACAGTTAGCTATAATAAAATCTAAGCAAAAATATTGGAATACTTGAGATAATGTAATCATTGCCTCACCAATTTATTGTTTTATTTTTCTCCGGCAGAGTCTAAGGTGCCGTTTGGGAAGTCTTGGTCAGTAGCACAGAAAAATACTCACAATGCAATATTATTACTGGAGTTTTGACTGGCTACTCACAGAGCATAAATCAAACTCAAGATATAGGATTTGGCAGAAGGAAATCAAATTGAATCAGAATCCAGCATCTTAAGGAAATTACTCCCAAAGCCGGAGAGAAGCAGGGACTTGTATGGGGAAGTGCTATGGAAGGAAAGAAGCTAAAGGGTCTGTGCAGGCAGGGTTTCAGAGAAATTGGCAGCAGTTCCCAGAAACTGTTTTCTTCCCCCCTTTCTTCTTGTTGGGTCTTGACCAGGTCACTCATAGTGCTGGTAGACATGATAATGAGGTTGTGGTGTTACCTTTCTGACCATTTCCTCTATCTTCATTTTAGCCACTTTTGCCTAATTTTTGATTCTGTCTGCAAGAAAAGTTAAACAGAAACAGAGCAACCAAGCACAGGTCAAGGACAAGTAACTTATGATTACCAGGATTGGGGGGGTGTGAATAAAAAAATATACATAAAAATACAGACACGTAATGACTTCTGAGTTCCTAGTTTTCCTTTTAGCATGTACACATTATTTTAAATACATCTTTATATTTTAGGCAAAGTCTTAGTGTAAAGAGTGAAGAATGGGGGGGTAGCCCCTGACCCCCAGAGAGGGGGTAACTGGGGCTCGGAAGCCATCCTGTGGATATTACTTTTCTCATCCTTATTTTCAGTCTTAATTTCTCCTTCGCTCCTTTGGGTCTCCACTTTTCCATGTTTTAACATGATAGGGAATGTGACGAGGTTAGAGGCTTTTTTTCCTTGAGTCATGATATTTTACAGCATGAAGTATCTTATGCAGGGTGTGGTGTTGAATCTCAGGATGACTCAGTTGAGGTTTGCTCAAGAGCCTCACTCTTCCAGGCCATCTTTTAATGATTTATCATCCCCAAGGACTGCAGAGGAATATGGCAGTCAAGGTGCTTTTGAATGCTCTTTGCTCTAACACACAATTTCCTTGTATTAAGATACAAAGCAAATGCCCTCTTGGAAAACGAATCCTTTTTTGCCAGTCACTTCAATTCTTATTTTTCCTCTTTTAATGGCAGAAGACACTTGCTTTATTCATATAGTCCCACGGAAAAAACTCACCACTATTTTTCTTCCAAATTATTATGTTATAAAACTTTAAACTCAGTCAACCCTAAGATTCTTAGATTTCCCAAATGATATGGAAACATAATTATTGGACAGCATTCCAACAGAGTAGGTACAAAAGAAAGTATTAGACTATAACTTCTTTTCTTTCTTTAACATTCTTTTCTTTCTTTCTTCCTTTATGTTTTTTTTTAAGTACATTGGTTTATAACATCATACATGGTTTAGAGGTATAGGATTACCCCTTCAGGTGCATATCACCCCACCACACCACGCACTCATCACCACAGCTCCCATAATCCTCCACATAAATGAAATTAGGAGACAGGATGGATAACACTGGCTGGCTATTGACAAGCTATATGAATATTGGTACTAAGGTTATAACAAGGTTTCACTTTGTAAATACTCAAAGACAGGATAAGGATGAGAGGATTGTGCCAGGCAGACCAGAAGTTTAAAAGGTTACATACTTTTGGTATCAATATAGGATCAATATAGCCAATATAGATTGGCTTTTAACATAAAATAAGAAAGACAAAAGCAAACAATAAAGTTCATTTTATCAGAAAAAAAAAAGATTCAAAGGGAAATGGTAAGACACTCAGATTTCTTTTGTGTTCTGTGCAAGCCTTTATTTCCACAGCTAGAAATCCCATCTGAATCCAAGTAGAGATATTTATCATGTTTCCTTGTATTTTAAAGAGAGCTCATTAATGCAAATTATGAGGTCAAACTTGTTACAAACTTGGAAATAATGATCGTTGGTGGTTGGTGAAACCATTGTTTCATGCAATTCCCAGGAGTTGAACTTAAATTACCATCTGTAGGAGGGGAGAAGCCACATCATTCTGACAGTGATTTGAGCTGAGTGACCACAGCTGCAAACATATGTCCAACAAAACCTGTGTTTGGGCTTCCGATTTCACTGTCTTTCTTCAAAGACAAAGCTTATTCAGCAACTCACAGGTTATTGGGAACACAACTCACTCATTAGATACTTGGCCTGATGATCTGCTCTCCAGACTCAATCATGGCTTGTTTGGGATTCATTGTGGAGTTTATACCAGTGCATTCCATGGCATGGGAGTGGGATCATGGTAAATACCTCCTGAGTGAGGTGGAAGCCAACCCTCTTAATTCTTCAATGCTTACACAGGCATCACTGGTCTGGAACTGACTGGAAACTTATATAAAGACAAGGTTTCCAATCTTCTGAAAACTGCAGTAGACCACCTCAGATGGTTTAGATGCTGTCGACTGTGACCTCAGCAAGAAGCTGTATGTTGTCAAAGCTTTAAGTGATGCTTGAACACCAGAATTTTAGGAAACCCATGGTGGTCCTTCCCAAAGTTTCTTCTCCACCCCAAACATGGGGTGGGCCTCTATAGATCAACTTGTAGCTCAAGTATATAAAACAATATCTCAACCTCCAGGAAGTTGCCTTTTTATTTTAAGCGTCTTCCCCATACACACACACACACAACAGATTTTAAGGCAGCAAAGAATCTGAATGAGGGATATTCTTCTATGACACAGGACCTGATGTGGGTCCCATTTGATTTTCAACTTTGAACACAATGAGACAGTGCAATTACTGGGCATCCCATCATGTTTCCCACATTCTACCTTCCTTATCCTCAAACCTAGTCTCATAGGAAAACTTTCTCTCTTCTTTAAGATGATTACTGGTTAGTTTTTTGGTCTCCAAGCATTGTTTTAGAGTTCCTTCTTGATGAAACAGCTGATAAACTGAGAAGGGTGTTACAAGTCTTGAAAATGAGAGTACTTAGTAATGTTTTTGTTGAGAGAGAGTTTCACAGATAGAGCTTAACCATTCTTTTATTTATTTACCTATTTCTATAAATTTTTCTCAAATGTTATTGGTTTCCAATTTGGAGGGTACCTCTTCACACTTCCATATGGGCACATGTTTCACTCAACCTCCACTAAAATTCTAGTACCATTGTCCTGTCACCTTTCTTCTTTTCTTTTTCACCACCATCCAGCTCTAGTAACCAGTGATTTTTTTTTTCACAGAACTTGTAGTTTTAGCTGTACACAGCAAAGTGAGAAGCTCTTGGCTAAAAACAGAGCCATGAAGTCCAAGGGCCTATGGAGTTCAAGAAGGTCTTTGGATGTAAGAAGAACTCACCATGGCACACTTCACATAGAACAACAGGCTTATCAAAGCAAACAGGGTGGCTTTGAATATGATCAGTCTCACTCTCTGCAACCAGCTGTTGGAAATTGCTTTGGTTCAGAACAAGGAGCTATTAGCCAGCCTGGGCATCCATCTCAGTTTGTACCATGGTGGTCACATGCCCATATTGATGCAATCTGCTTGTCTGTCTCCAAAGTCCTGGTGGCCTATTATCAGAAACATGTGGATGAAGCTTCTCAGAAGGTGATTAAGACATGCTTATCTGATATGACTGGTAACTCATTCCCATCACTGCGAATCCCAAAGTTCCTGAGATCATGGAGTCCTGGCTACTGGAAATCCTTATTGAAAAGTCCACTGGAAAAATTAGTGTTCACTTTTGTAATTAAAAAAATGGTGGTGTGATTTTGAGGTTAAAACAGGCGAGGGGTAATTTCACAGGTGCAGAACTGGTAGAAAGCAGATTGGAAATGGGTGAAGAAGAGGCTGTGGAAAGGCAGATGGACTTTCATCTCTTCATGGCACCCCTGGTCCTCTAAAGGTACAGAAATGGAAGAAGAGCTTGCCTGGTTCAGAAAAAGGAAGCCAACTGCTAAGGGCATCTCACCTGGAGGTCACTATCTAGAGTGATCCACAGATGATCTGACCACATGGAAACTATGGACAAAGTGGACACTCTGTCATTTCATACCTTGCATCCAACCCCAGCATCATCACACTTCAAAGCACAGATAGAATACTAGTGAGAAAGATTAACGATAATAATTATACATTTTCTAAATGAGCCATGAAGGCTGAATGGGGTGGATTAAAATATCATACAGTCATATAAGAAAATTAATAGGACTTTTGTTTTGGTTTTGTTTGTTTCCCTGAAAGAATAGGAGAAAGATCCACAGGTGGTCAGAGGGCAGGTGAGTGATGAGTTTAGCTTGTATTCCTGGTTCTAATGTAAGATAAAGGCATAGTTACGCAACCTTTACAAAGACTTACTTGTAGCAGCAGTTGATAAAAACTGTCAAGCAACAAGAGTATCACAAGTGCCTAGAGTGTCTAGAGTGAATCCTGAAGGAATATACTTATGAATGTTGTGTTATAAAACTGGAAGATAAAAGGCAATGCATTGTAGCCCTGGAAACATGATTGTGGCTGATGCAGATCCTGCCAGGAGCATTTGCAGTGAGTTTCTTACCCCCCTGGGCCTCTGTATTCTTGTGGGCAGAACTCTAAAAACATTTACATGTTTTTAAGAAATGCTAACAGTTCAAGGCAGGGGCAAACCTATAGACCCATACAGTCTAAAAGAAATAGATTATCTCCCAACATAAGCAGCTTAGAATCCCTACCATTATTGTCAAGGGCTTGTTTCTATAAAGTAAATAAGATGAGAATTAAGAGCTAGTGATCAAAGGGATACAGCATTATTTATAGTTTCCTACAATAGCAGGGAGCTGGAAAGCCTATTATTGCTGCTTAGAAATGAAGACCATACGATTAGAGATGGTTTCTTTGATCGTTTCTCTAAAGCAATGCCATTGTCAGTGGATGGTTTCCCAGAAGACAGTGTAAACCAACCTAGAAAACAGTACAAAGGACACTCAGTACAGTTTTCTCCCATCAGACTTCAAAAAGTCTTGCGAACAAATGTTTCCCACTCAGCCAGACTGTTGGACTGGATGGCCCCAGGGACAGGCAAGGACAGGCGTTTTGGTTCCTGTTTCTCAGTTGGCTAGCTTTGGCTTAAGGCTTCATCAAGGAGCACAAAAAAAGGTTCTCTTACGTCTCTGCTTGAAGGAATATATCAACTCTAAGACAATGAGAAAGTCACTGAGTTGAAAAAAAATAACTGTCCAATCATGGATTGTTACTCTTTTGAGTTACTTGGTTTCCGTCCAATCTCCTTGACCCTTCTGACATGTTTACAAGCACTTGTCAACTAGAAGCAAAGACAGTCACTAGGTATCTACAGGATAAATTAGAGTCATTCCCAGAAGTGCCCAAAGCTTCATCTTTTCTTCATCTACATGTGACCTTTACCTGTGTAGGTGATCCTCAGACCTCCTTTAGATTTAAGAACAGATTCTGAGACTACAGCTGCAATGACAAGTTCATGAGAAACTGTGGGAGCACAAGAGAAGGAGGTGAAAAGGGAGCATGAACTCCAGTCTGCACTGGAAAATAGTCTGCACTCCTCAAGAAGGTAGCTGTCCAGTCATCCCATGACTCAGAAAGTCACACTTGGCATATGTGTGTATGTACACACACACATCCATATATATATATATATATATATATATATATATATATATATATGTATATATATATACATATGCCAAGTGTGACATATGTGTGTGTATATATATACATATATATGTATATATATGTATATGTATATATATATACCCATGAGAAAAAGAAAAATGTACTCACAGAAAATCATGTTTGTGAATGTTTATGATTGCATTATTCCTAGCAGCCCCAAAGTGGGAACAAGCTAAATGTCCATCAACTGATGAGTGGATAAACAAATGGTGGCTTATCTATAGGCGTAGTAGCACTGGACTGTAGAAGGAATAAAGGGTTGACAGATTCTAAAAATGACTGAGCTTCAAGCATATTATAGTAAGTGAATAGAACCAGTCACAAAAATCCACTTATTATTTTATGTGTGGATTGAGTCATCCCAAAAAGGTGGCCAAATTCTCAGAGGAGGACAGGTCTGGGTCCTCTACAAAGGATGATTCTTCAAGTCAGAAAGTTACGGGTTACCTGGAGAGTCCAGGGCAGAAGGCAGAAGAGAACTCAGGACACCTGGTATGGTCCCTAGAGAGACTCCTTCACATCCATGAACTGAGAAGATGGACTCAGCATCCATGCTGGCTGTGAAAGATGAGCTAAGAACTGGGGTTAGGGTTTGATATTTTGTGCACTTTCTTCCTTTTTCCCTAAATGCATAGGTGCGTGGATGTCATATATACCCCAAACTGTGACTAAAATTACTTTATAGGCCAAAGCAAGCTGACTCAAGGTGTGGGGGCAAATCCACTTAGTCTAAGATTTCATTCATATGAGTGTCCAGAATAGGGAGGTGTACGTACTCAGACAATTAGAGACAGAAACTCTCTTTAGGGTTGTAAGAAACACTGGGGAGGGAAAGGGACGGTGGGCAAAAGGTACTAAATTTCTTTTTCAGCAATATAAATGATCTAAACTTGATTGTGATGTTTGTGTCAGACTCTGTGAATACTAAAAACCATTGCATTGCACACTTTAAGTGAATAAGTTGTGTGCTTTTTGAATGATATTTCAAAAGACAGTTCAGCATCAATAACAAAATAATGTTTGAGATTTGAGGTAGTACATCTCATACTTTTTGAAGTCTGTTGATGGAAGAGTGGTCAGGAAATAAGATGAGTGATGATTAAAACATTTTCTTCTGATAGAGAAAACCCAAGAATGTCTCTAGCCAGAAAGAAAGGGGCTGACAGAAAGAAGTTGTACTTATTAAATTTTTTTAAGAAAGTGGTGATAATTAATGTCTCAGGAGATGGAAAGTTATGTGCTTTTTGAGAGTTAAAGCTCTTCCTTGTATTCAGCTGTAATCATTTAAGATGTTTAGTGTCAGTGTGCACAGGGAGTGTCAGTGTGCACAGGGAGGTATACCCTGGGACCCTCATTCTGACATTTTGTAAAGGGTCTTGCCATCTGCTACATAAAGACAAAACACATTCTTAGTGTATAAAGACCCTCAGTAGTATTAGCATGTATAGAAAGAGAAGGAAACAAAATGGCTTCCTGGTAAAACACCCAAATTTACCCATCTCCTATGGGAAATACCCAGTCAAATAGGGTGCACTCTAAGTGGAGTTGTTGAGGCCAGAATGCTGGTCATCAGGGAACCATAGAAAAGGGTAGAAGGGGTCAGGCAAGGCTATGACAAAAGGTACAAAATCAAAGTACAAGTCAATGTAACAGCTGCCATTGTCAATTTCCCCGTGGGTCTCTCATCCACGTCTCTTCCAAGTGCCTCGGCATGTCTGTATTCCAGTAGTCTCCTCTGATGTGCCCTGAGTCCCTGGTCCAAGGCTAAGAAGCCAGCACAGTTTCTTCACATGTCTCTGCTCCATGTGCATCCTCCAGATCTCCAGCTTCCCTTCATGGCTCCCCTCTTCCCTTTATAGGTTAGGCAGGGAGCGTGGGACCTCCCCTTGACTCCTCTCTGGAGCAGCAGAAGCAGGGATTCTGTCCACACCCTCTTCAAGAGAAGGATTGCTACCAATGTAAGCAACAAGGAAACAGACCCCCAGTTGTTACTTCCTTCAGCTTCTGCTTCAGGTTCAGGACACTTCCTCTCAGAGCGAGCCTCTGTCAATTCAGGGCAGTTCACTGATAGAGAATGAAAAGAGCTGCAACTCTTCCAAGCAGGTTATTTTAGAAGAGAGTAGGGTGGAAATGAGGCAACCAGGTAGCATTGTACTGTATGAATGGGTCAGCTCCTTGAAAACATGCCTGTGGCTGGAGGGTAACAGGTGACAAAGAGGTTGAAAGCTGGTTTGAATTTTACTCACTCAACACACAGGTCCTGAGGATCTACTTCTGGCCAGAATGTCAGGTGTGTGCTTTTCACAGTTTAGAAATTCAGAACTTCTGTCCACAGATCATTTGCACAGCTTCAGATGCCATTCTGGGGCAAGTGGAAATGAGATAGTGTGACACATTCCTACAGTGTTTTAACTCTGTGCCATAATGATGATGTCTTGAGTTTATTCAACATTCCAGAAAGAAAAACAATTAAAATCTCAGGAAACACTGAAACTTCTGCTGTGGAATATAAACATTCATCATGCCCAAAGGCTATGCTGCCAAAGTTTATCTGAAGTACTGACACTGTACCTTGGAACCAGGTGAAAAAAAAAAGAGCAGGGTGAAATCTCAGCTAAAACTCTGTCTCCATAGGAAACAGTACACCAAATAGAAAGTGTAAACATTGCTTAAGTCTATTAATATCAGCTGGAACACTTTTCTACCTAAATTGAATAGATGGATGTCATGATCATCTCACCCGCAGCCCTCTACTTAACACGAATAAAGCTACCCAAGAACGCGGACGCAATTCGATTTTCCCTACTGGCCCCACCTCGCTCCCAGGCTGTTCCTACATAATTTTGCGTTACCTGTGAAAGGTAGCCTCGGGCTTTGTGGCAGCCCCACTGAATCATGATTCTTTAGTGTTCCAACTTGTTTGTGTGTTTAAAATGCATCAAAATATTGAGCTAAGTAAAGTTACTAGGGTGACTGTAGCTTGGGAAGAGCCAGATAAATGCTGCAGAAAGAGGGAGACCAAGTCCCAGCACCTGGCTAGGATGAGGTTCAGATGCTGGGACTCAGAAGGGGAGGGGGGTGGTTCTTGGGTTCCTTCTGGGAAAGGTTTTGGAAAAGTTCCTTTTCAATGGCACATGACAAGTTAGCTAAGGAACTAGGTCTGCAGAGACAAATAGACAAAGGCTTCATTATTAAAATAATAAGTTAGGTTTATTAGAAAAAAAGAGAAAGGAAAAGAGAGGTAGCCACATATACACAAGGCAGAGAACTGCATTTTTCCAGAGCAAGGGGTATCTTTACTCAGTGGGGTATTTTTGTTTTTAGGAATTTTATATATTGGGAAATCTATCACCTCTAAGGTCTGGTTGGTTCATCTGAAAGGACAGATGGTCTTTGTGATGGCCCATGAGTCTCCATACACCATTGCAGGTCTGTGCCTGAATATCTCACATAGCGGTCCAAGCCTAAGGATATTTCCATTGCCAGTTTAATGATTTTTTAAATCATTTTTAACCTACCTCTAATCATTAACCTTGTGAGGTTTCCATCCTAAATTTTCTTCTTCAAAATCAGCACCAAAAGATTCTTCTCAGACTGAGCTTTAAAATGCTTTCAGCTGCCAAGGCACACAGGCCCTGAACCCCAGAACCTTAAGATGTGGGCATTTCTATGTCACCCAATTCTGGCCCCAACTTATGTGCAGAAGAAAGAGATTTGTGGCAGGTAGCATGTGAATTTTCATTTCCATCAACTTTCATATATTATGTCTGCTTTATACAAATGATTTAAAAAGAAAAAACCTTTCCCTCCATCTTTTATTTATATTTCTCTTCTCTTTTTAAAAATAGACTTTAATGTTGTGCAAGCAGTTTTAAGTTCACAGAAACCATGTGCCTCCTCACACCCTCTGCTATGATCAACATTCCCCCACAAGAGTGGTACATTTGCTATGACTGAACCTACATAGACACATCATCATTATCATAACCACCACCACACCATTAGCACCATCATCACCACCACCACCATCATGACCACCATCACCACCATCATCACCACCTATAACATCTTCACCACCACCACCATCACCACCATCTTCATCACCACTATTATCATCATCACCACTAGCATCACTATCATCATCCAGAATCCATAGTTTAGAACTACATTCTCATAGAAAAATTCTTTTCCAAAGGCTTCATTCCTTCTCTATACAATCTTAGAATTAATCCCCAAAACAAACAAACACCATCAATCTTTTGGAGAAACCCTAAAAACTATTCTACAAAACAAGGTGAAAACAGTTCATGTTTGTCCACGTACTCACCTTTTCTGATTTCACTGAATCCTCAAATCGATTCCTCCCACTTGGATATTTTTCTCTATTTCCCAGATGAGAAAAACTGAGACCTGATAAACCAAGCCCACAGGTAATATTTCCTGGAAAATTAACAATAGTCTTTATCTGCCACCAAATCCATCATCCCCCATGTCACACAATTTCTTCCCAATTTGGAATAAAACTGGTTCTTGACCACACAGTAAGGATGGGTCAAGGTGCTGATTACTAGGTTTAAAAACTCAGTCTCCACCCTTTACACACCAGGCAGATTTGGGAGTATTGAATAGATGTGGGAATTGATAAGTTTGCTTTAAAAACTCCGGTCATAAAGCTGGTGACTGGAAGGACCAGTCCAGCTGTAGGAATGCAGGAGCAGAGACCAGGACATGTTTCTGTGTCAAAGGCCAGTGCCCGAAATATGCCAGCAGGTGACTGGAGTGAACTGGAGTCCCAAGTTAGGAAGTCCATGAAAACAGAGTATGAAAGAGCTCAAATCTTCCTTCACGAGCAGACCTCTCCCATCTTGCCTGCTGCTCCCTGCAGGCTGCATAAGTATATCCACCTTCTCTGTTCTCCACTCTGCCTCTGGTGAATTCATTCACCCCTGTATCCATGGCCTCACTCCATTATTTCTCCCTACAAGGCATCCACAACTTACCTGCAGGAAACTGGTTTTCATCTCAACCTAAACTTGCTCGAAAGCTATTTGTCTTTCATTCCAAAAGGACTGAGGTGGACTGGGTTGAGGTGGATTTTATTTCTACATAAAACATTTTATTTCTGGAAGATCTTTCATTGTGACCTGAACTCAAAGTCCTCAATTTCTGGCATCTTTATTTGGATCTCCCCTCTTCTTCACCTCAGCATCTCTGCATTTGTCTCCACTGTGAGACAGATGTGAAGAGGCATGTGCCTCTTCCGGACAGGTAGGCTATCTACTGAGGACAGACTTTGGACAGGAAGGTCTGGGTCTAAATATGGGATGGTGATAGTCAAATGGTAACTCAGGCAACTGGCTCTGAGTCCTTGTGTCCCCAGTACAAAATGACAGTAACAACACATTTGTGATATTGTTTCTGGGGCCCTGAAGTGTTCAGAGACTTTGAAAAATGTGGCCTTCGCCTGAGCAATGGCTGCTGCTCAGGACTGTTCCTTGCCCAGGGATACCTGGTGTGGCAGGTGGGTTGAAAGGATAAAGGTGAATAGGAAGGGCCACTAGGGAGCTAGGAGACTCTGAAAAGAGAAGAAAGCCCTGGAAGAAAACCCTGGGGGCATTCTTCTAAGCACTCTCCTCTCAGTCCACATCAATGGCCTGACTTGAAGACCTAAGAGGCCCAGACTGGGAAGCACTGTTCTTGGTCTCTGAAGCAAGAAAAGGCTTCCAGCCATCCACCTCCGAAGAGATACTTCTGCAGGTGATGGGGCAGCTGGATCTGCTGCCAGTCTTGCTGCTGTCTGGAGAGAGAGCAAAGGCTCACGAGCTGTCTCTGGTGGTGTGAGCCCCAGACTCACAGATCTCTGGTCATCAGCTGGCGGCTGGTGTCCCTGGGGCTATCTGCCTGTGTCCCAAGCTGTCTCTCCCCAGCTCGAGCTGGGGTTGGGGCTGCTGCAGGGTTCTAATCACCTGTCTGTGGACTCTGCAGACCTGCCGCTGCCATGGATCCCAGCCTCCTGCCACCACTGGGCTTCCAGATAGTCGCTAGTGGATTATTCCAGCTGGAGAAATGGCTTTCCTTTGGGTCTCAGCTGAGACGGTGACCACTTAGGCCTTAATGACCTTCTTTTCCTCCTGGTGGTTAAACAAACCCCATGACTATGGTTCCCTGAACTCACATGGTCTTGCAGTTGTGCCCCCAGGAGAAGCAGCCCAAGAGTGACCTGCCCTCTTTTGGGTGCCATCCTCGGAGGACTTAGCACCCTCAAAGCTCCACATTGCAGGCACGGTAAAAGAATTAATTCTGTGAAAGGAATAATAGTAGTGCCTAGATGTACTATTATTATTGTATGTGAATGTTCAGTTGTTCTAGCACCATTTACTAAAAGACAATCTTTTTTTTTTTTTTTTTTGAGACTAGGTCTCACTATTTTTGCCTGTGGAACCGCAGGCTCACATTGCCCAGGGTACCACAAACTCAAGCAATCCCCAGCCTCAGCTTCCCAGGTAGCTGGGATTACAGGCACGCACCACCACGCCCAGCTATTTTTTTGGAACTAGGTCTCGCTATGGGCCCCAGGCGGGACTCAAACTGCGATCCCTAGCCTGGGCTGCTTCATAGGCTGAAGCTTACAGGCAAGAGGCACCGTGATCTTTTTGCCATTGCTTCCTCATCAAAGATCTCTTGACTATATTTGTGTGCTTCTTTTTCTGGGCCCTCTACTATGACCGAGTAATCCATTTCTCTTTTCTTCCACCTACATAACACTCTCTTGATCATTGCAGCTTTATACTAAATCTTGAAGTAGAGCAATTAGTGTGGTTTTAAGAATTTGTTGAAATTTTATTATTTTTGCCTGTTACTGATCATGACAACAAGGGCAGAGAGTGAATGGGAATACTCATCTATGGGGAAACAAATATATGTTTTCTACAAAATTGTGGGGACAACACATTTAAAACAAATACTTTTTAAAACAACTGTATTTTCTCTTTGAGTCACTAGGGGAACTTAAATTATTGCTTTCTGAGCTACCTTACCAATACCAACATTTAAAATAAAGCATCTTCTCAAACAAAATAGAGGCTATCATTTTAATCATGGTCCCTTAAAAATGTAAAGTATGAAGGGGGTACACTATAACTTGAACTCCAAAACAGGGTCCAGGTTGTAATGGCATTTAATCCAATTTTACCATGTAAAGCAACTTGGACTATCTTGTAAACATGTGTGATATTAAGGAATGAGATACTCCATTAAAAGTTCCAGGCAAATCTGACACTTCATCTAATAAAACAAATTCAATTTAACACATACTGTTAAGCTATGAATCAATCATCACAGCAAAATTCAAAGATGAACAAATTGTAATACATACTTTCAGGAAAACTATATTCTAAAGACTGACCAGAATTCATCCAGTTTTCTAATTAAAATCTGAAAGAGTGATTTGTTACTGTTTTTCTGTCCAAACACAAAGCAAAAATGAATGCCCATGGACTGCAAATCTTTGAATAATTCACAGTGCTAATGAACAGTTTGTTAGTTAATAATAATAATAATAATAATAATAACAACAACAATAATAAAACAGTTCATGGCCTCCTTCAGCAATAACAGAAAATAGAGTTTTCATCTCAGTCATCCCTTAAGGAAGGCATCTAAATAGGAAAACAAGACACGTGAATGTTTGGAACACTGCCATGTGTTTTTCAGAGCTTTATTTGAAGTTCAGTGCTTTACATCCCTTCCCAAGTTTGGCATGCTTGGAGGGGGGGGATGGTTGGTATGGAACAAAGTCAGGAAATAATTGTTTTATCATCTATCTTCCTCCTGTGACACTGTGAGGCAGCTCCTGTAGTTAGGCTCTTTTCTTACCTCACCTGTCTTCAAGTCTTAGAAAAATTCTTTCCATTGTTCTCTTACCCAATATCAGATGCCAGTCTTGCAGGATCATCTTTGGACAGTCTCCCACTAGTCCACTGTGGGGTAGCAAGCCTCACCTTCCCCTGAAGCCTGGAGAGGTAGGAACATCTCTTATCTAAAGGGCTCTATCTTCTAACACGCCTGTAGCAAACACTTTTCCTTTCCCCTTTAAACAAAGTTCAAATGTTTCTGTTTACTTAATATTATTTGTGCAAAAATACACAATGAACTTATCTATTAAAAGATGACAGGGAACTACACAAAACTTAAAGTGATGGCATGAACACTGAAGGAAATAAGTATGTTCCTGAGTTGGTCATGGTCTGGGTAGGCAGTAAATGAGAAGATTCATCCCTGAGCACAAATCATATTTCATGTTCGAAATCGTGGACACAAAAAGTTTTAAGGAGAGAGTGCTTAAAAATGAACCTGCCTCAAGAGTTACAAATACTCTTTACAGATCACTCATTTATTTGCTTTGTTTAGTCCATATAACTTGTAGCTGGAAAAGAAAAGGGTAGAAGTAAGTCACCCTAAGTGCACTGTCCATCTGGCATACAATGCAACTATCTCAACGAAAGTCACTTCTTTTTATTAAAAGGTTAGAGATATTTCCCAGTGAGTTTGTCTATACTCTTGGGCTAAGCAAGTTCACAAAATACAAGTATATTTGTTATAATGCTATTTACACGAATCTTAAATTTATGAAATATTTGGAAAGTTATGCACTTTAACATTTTTTTAAATTTATTTATATATAAATTTCACATGTTTGTAATCCCAGGGATTCACCCCCCTCACCCTCCTCACCAAACTCCCCTTTTATGCACTTTTAAAATTTTATTGGCTACTTTTCACCCAGACCTTCCCCTTTTCAGATTCCTAAAAGCTGGGTTGTTTTCACAAGTTACACTAGATAAACTGCCTTCAGTCCCATTTTCAGAAATAAACTATTCATCAACTTTAACCAACCAGTGATTCCCTACTCTTCTGACCATAGACTTCTGACTCCAGGATAGACACACGACCCTTTTTATCTAAATTTTCTAGAGAAAAATTTAGATTTTCAACTGGAAACATGGAGTCTAGGGAGCGTCAGTAGCCATCTTGTGATTGTGAGCACTAGCATATCCATCTAAACAGTGCTAGATAGAAAAACAGATAAATTGGGTTTGCATACTGGTGGCATCATTTGCACGGTCAGATCAAATAATACCTGCAGAATGTGCTCTGGATATACAAAGAAATTACCCAGAGCTTATGGGAACTCTGAGTTGATATTGCATCATCATCATCATCATCATCATCATCATACATCGTTATCATCATCATATAAATAGATTTTTGTTCAACAAAAAAGCATATAAATGAATTAAACACCAATGTACTGAAATGGTTATATCTAAAACATTATTAAATTTATTAAATGTGTTCCTCTGGATTTTAAAATTAGCCCAAAATGAAAGTATGCTTTTTTGCATTAAACTTTAAAGTGTGAATAATTTCTGCATGTGTCATGGTGCCTTGTGAAAATATTTTCTGGTCATGTGCAATCCATAGTGAATTTCTTCAATTAGACATTGATAATTACCCACTGTGTTTAAACTCTTGACTCTCATGTTCTCTTCCTACAGACAAATAAATAAATACCATCACTAGGTTATTTTGTGTTTTATAATGAAGTGTATAGCTTGAATAGATTATTTTCAACTATACATGATTTCACAATTACAGACACATGTTAATTAGTGATGCACATGAAGTGGTGTTGTTTTCTGTTTCCACAAGTACTCATCATCTTGGCAATTGTCCCACATCCCTTGTAGATCCACTCCTTGCTGTCTTTGGAACCATTTGGAGCAGAAAGGAGAGATCAACTCAGCAAACACAAGAACTACAGGCTTGCAAGAGGCTTCTATGCCCCCCTCAAGGAATTGGGACAGTGTCAGCTTAGCCCTGAGGACCAACAGAAGCTCTGTTTCCCTCATTTTCCCTCTGCCCCTTGCTAGTTGACTAATATAGAAAATTCTCAATTTTTCCTTCTACTGCTGTTCTTCCAGGACCAGGAAGGAGAAGCATGGACTATATCCAGTTACCTGAAAGGGGTTCAGGACACCATGTTGACAAGAGCAGTACAAAAAACAAAGGTGTAAACTCATGACTCCGTATCCCTCCCATGCATCCTCCATCATTGCTGCTATGGAAAGTGGAGTCACACAATGATGGAGAATCCATGTCATGAAAAAGGCATCCAAATCAGCAATTGTCTGAAATTATGAGAAATTGTCAGAAATTATCTGAAATTGTCCTCACTTCACCTCTTCATCATTGTCTTGATGTCACCAAGCAAACACAATGCACACATTGAAGGACCTCCACTCACCCTTCTGATTAAGGAATTTTGCTTCCTTTCATGCCCTGGTTTCCTCCCTTATACTTTCCATCATTTCTGAAGATATGTTCAATTGGATCAAAGCTAGTAAAGAAGAGAGAAGCTCAGAATGCAAACTACATCCTTTGAAGTCGAGTGTCAGGGACACAGTTTCCAAACATTTGATTGGTCATGAGTTTAAGGTATTACATTCAATCTCCACCATTCTTCTGCAGCTTGTCTGTCTGTCCTCATACTGCCAACTCCAGGGACCCTGGAATGTCAGCCCAGCCTCCCAGGCTTGTTTCCTTTTGCTCTCAGGATACACAAAGATTCCTCCCACCTTTGTCGTGTGTCCCAGGCTCATCTAACTCTTCTTATCCCTCATATTACATGAAAAACTAGAGTCAATATATGGAGGAGCATACATTCTGAAAATGCAGTGAGAAATACATTTATTTCAGAGCATTTTCTAGTACTTTTTTAAAAAATAGCTCTACTTTCTTCCTTTAAGAAAGGGAATACCTGTGCTATAATATATTTGAGGAAAATCTCATCTGTAAGTTTTAGGAAATTTTTACCTGTCATGGTCATCACCCATTTAGGAGCAAGACCAGAGCAAATCTGCCTTGGTCCTTCTGAGTGCTGAGTGTTTTGATGAGTTCGTGCTCAGTGATACCAGGCAAAACATAACCATATGACTTAGTGAGTCTAAATCTTTAGGAAATTCAGCAGGATTTGCCAGGTAACCATGATTCTTGGCATCAGGGTAATGGGGAACCAGTGTTTCAGGGTTTAGCATTCACTTTGGAATGGACTGACCGTGCAGAAAGAATGAATGAAGTTTGCAGAGAATTTGCAGATGCCTTGGCTATAGAAGGTAATGTCAACAACACCCATATTTTACTGAATTGCAGTAACACTTAGTTCTGAAGACCCTTGAAGTTCAATATTAACTATTCTTATGAAGGTGTCAGCAACCCCCTCAGCCTGATGGGCATCTATCCTTTATAAGGAACAGGATACCACCATACATCTCCATGGACAAGCTGGGTTAAATCGGTAACTGAGCAGGATCAAGTCAACAAAAATCAAAATGACATTGCAGTTTATTGAAATGTCAAGGCCCACACTGGCCTCTGAAGCATTATGCTGCCTTAAACTCATATTTGGGGGTTCTGATGTAAAATGGAGTCTGATTTCCCTCAAAGATGAGCCAAGCCCAGGTTCTTCTCTGTCTTCCTTCTTTCAGGCCTCTGTCATATTTTCTACTTCTTCTTCTCCTCTTCGGCATCTTTCCAGTTTCTTAGCACCTGGACTCAGCATGAAGCACTCACAAAGTGGGGCTTGGGCCAGGTCTAGGCTCTCTCTGCTCCACAGCCCACTGCTGCCCGGCACCCACCACTCAGGGCCTCCACGATGAAGCTAGAAGCTGACACTCTGCTTTCTTTTTCCTGAAGATGTTAGGATTATATTTTGTCTTTATTGTTTTGAAATTTCAAAGTTATTTTGTGCTCTAAGTCTATTTTCTTTGATTGTTTTGGGCATAGTGTCTCTTTCAATCTAGAAACTTATTAAAATGCCTTCTTTGATTTTTATTAAAGTAACTTTCTTGATTTTTTTCCTATTTTTTTCACTCCCTTTTTGAACATTCTGTTATTTGAATGCTGGTCTTAGTAGTAGTAGTAGTAGTAGTATAGTAGTAGTAGTAGTAGTAGTAGTATAATAGTAGTAGTAGTAGTAGTAGTAGTAGTATAGTAGTATTTTACCTTTCCTTTCTTGTTTTCGATCTCTGTCCTTTGCCCATCTGTGGGAACGTTTTACTCTGCTGATGATATTTTTAAGCTTCCTATGTTTTAGAAATTTCATTAAACTATCTTATTAAAATGTTTTAATTATCTTACTAAAATTTTGTTGAATTGTGGTAAAATACATGTAAAACAAATTTTCCTACCTAGTCATTTTTAAGTGTACCACTTGTGGGTATTAAGTCCATTCATACTGTATTATCATCAGCACTGCCATGCTGCAGTAATAAATTCTGCACCCGGAATCCACACTCCCCACCCTTATTCCCCTCTGCTCCCTCTGTCCCCTGGCACACACCTCTCTGCTTTCTGAGTCTGACAGCTCCAGGTACCTTCCGTGAGTGGAATCATCCAGTTCTTGTCTTTTTGTGTGACTGGCATATTTCATGTAGCATAGCAGCTCATGTTGTAGTGTGTCTTAGAATGAAATACTTTATAGTATGAATATACCACATTTGCTTGTCTAGGGTCAGTCAAGATCCTTGGGTTTCTTTCACCTTTTGGCTATTGCTGAGAGGAACATGGATGTACAGATATTTCTTCAAAACTTTGATTTTAGTCATTTTGGATATATGCTCAGAAGTAGAATGGCTGGATCAGATGATAATTTTATTTTTTAAATTTTTAGGTATGGCCACACTGCTCTCCATAATGCTTGGACTATTTGTATGCAAGGATTCCCGTTTCCCTAATTTCTGACTTTTGATAGTAGCCCTTCCCGTTCCTTAAATTGTTAAGTTAATGGATTGATTTATGATCTTTTTTTCCTGTAAGCTTGAGAGCTGAAATTTCCCCCATTAACATTGGTTTCCATGCCTATCATGAGCTTTGATATGTGGTATTTTTCTCATTTCCATTGTGAGTTTTTTATTTGACCCACTGATTGTTTGCGTGTGCTGTTTAATTTCCACCCATCTTTAATTTTCCCATTTTACCTCCTGTTCTAAATTTATTCCTTTGCCATCAGGATGAGAAGATATTTTGATAGCTATTTAATTTTTCTGAAACTTAATCTGTGGCCTAACGCATGGTCTGTCATGGAGAATGCGTTATGTGTAGTTGTAGGGCAAATTAAATGTATTTTTATACCACCAGCTTCTGACTGCCACCGTAGCCAGTGCAGGAGTCACCTAGGAGCATGGAGACTGGGCACATGCACCCATAATAATGGACACCTGATCTTCAAAAGCATGGATGTACACCTATGTAAGTGGGCGTACCTGAGCTTAGAAGTGGAAAAAAGCAGTGGCAGCAAGGCCAGAAATATCACAACTGGCAAATAATGGCTATAGAAGAGGCATGAGGAAGAGCATGACAATTCATGGGGGCTGGTAGGTTCCTCTTGCCTGTGCCTGCCTCTTTGGATGCCAGCCTAGACTGCCTGCTTGTCATACAATAACAGGAGGCCCAGCCTCCTTGGATACCTGGTTGCCCGAGAGGGTATTAGAGACTGTAAATCCCACTAAGGGCTCCGGGACTTTCTTAATCCATCTGCCTGAACTGAAGATAGTGACCCTTCCCTGGGCATGCTTGCCATATAGTAGTTGAGAAGAATGTCCACACTACAGTTGGTGGGGCGGAGGATTCTGTGTATGTCTCTTCTAAATGGTTTATTCTTTTGTTAACATCTTCTGCTTCCTTATCTTCTGTCTGGTTGTCAGATCCATTAGTAGAATTTGCAAGAAATTTCTTTTATTGCTTTCTACCAAAGGCAGCCTAAATATGTCATACTTCCAGACAGAGGAAAACAGTCATGGCGCTGGGAAGCTGTTAGCTCATCCATTGCACTGACTTCAATGTAGAGACTATGAAGATAAAGGACTTAGCAGATGTCAGTCACAAGGGATGTTACTGTCTCTCAGTCACCTTTGGTTCACAGGTACTTTCAGTTGATGGTAGAACCATCAACCAGCACTGTCCATCCTGCCCTAGAAGGAAACAGTTGCTCGGGTGGCCGTTCACAAACGATGGCCCTGCTTTTACAAGCTCCATTTCTCTTTGTGTATCCATCACGTTACACTTAGTATGAATGTTCAAGCACTTTAATGTTTTTCCAGTGTTTCATACCATTTCTCAAATGTTTTCAGTTTGGCCAATCCCCAAATGTATTTTTGCCAAATTTCTTCCTCTCCAATCTGTCTACATTTCAAAGAAAATTTGAGCCATCTGTTTTTGTTTCACTGACTTCACTTTGAAATTCTCTTTGGTAGAAGCTAAGTGCAAGAAGTCTTTTAAATCTCTGCTTAAGCCTTCCACACCCTTCTCCAAAGCACTTCATAATAAAAGGATCTGTAGAATCAAGTTCTTTTTAAAGCACCTCATTTTGACTAAGTGCCTTCCTCATTTCTTTTCACATCACATACCTGCTTACCAGGGAAATGTTAATTGGTTGATGAGCCCAGGAAAGACAATCCTTTCAAAGTGAATACATCTCTGACACAGATTACCTACCTCTCTTGCCATTCCTAACCTTGTCTTTTAGTCTAACTTCAGTATTTATTTTTATGCACATTCCAGTGTTTGAATAAACTGTGGACTAGATGCCCTTTATATACTAGAATAAAAATGAAAACCAGAAGAATATAATCATAATGCCCATCTTAATTCAAACAAATTAAACAAACCAAACATAATGAGAATCGTTTCAGATAAATATCATTTTTGAGCAAAACTATAATGTCTGCCTTTATGTTTTTATATTTTTTTATTTAACATTGTATCAAGCACTTTTATTAACATATTTTTCAAAAGCATGATTTTATGGGACTATAGTATTTGATTACACAATTTCCCTTTAAAATATTTCCTGTTTTTTATCTATAAAAATCAAACTCAGGGATATCATAGTAGTCCTTGACCACAATTCTGAAAATTTCTATAGTGTAGGTTCTTAAGACCACGACTATTAGGATAAAGAAAATAAACATTGGCAAAGGGCTCTTCATCCAGGTCATTATCTGTTTTAAAGTTTTTACAGTGTGAACTTTAATTATTTGTTATTTAATTAGAGTTGGATATTGAGCAGCTTACAAAGTTTTTCCTACTACAAATAAATAATATTAATGTTGAAACATGTTTATTGTAATCTGTAATAGAATATAAAGTAATGTCTATTTCCTCATTTTCTCTAGCATATTTAAGGAAAAAATAAAAGATAAATAATAATTTGCATTTCAAAAGATAACCAGTGTCTCCGATGAGGAAAATATTGATTAGGCTAAAAGAATTTAATCACATGAAGAAGAAAATATTTTCAAATGCCTCCTCTAGCAATGTATTTCCATCTGAAACTACATAAATGTATGACATCTAATTGCCTGTGAGAATGAACTTTTTGCAATAAGTACATAAAGGCAAATGATGTACAATAAAAGAAACAACTCACAAACCAATATAGTGGAGTGGAATTAAAAAACAAACAGTAATAGTCATAAGAAGAATACTAATAATGATGATCATGAAATCAGATTGTTTATGAAATGTGTATTTGATCATAAAAAGAAAAACAGTGATGGAAAAGGACAAGATGATGGAGATTGTAGAACAGATCTTAACTAAAGACAGAAGTGATCATGGGATGCAGATAGCCTGGGACATGCTCTCCCTATTTATTTATTTATTTATTTGTTTGTTTGTTTGTTTGTTTATTCTTAATTATCCCAGTGTAGAGATAGCTCTGCACTCTAGTGATTAAAGAATCAGGGCTCTGCACCTAGGGAAGAAAGCAAAGTAACTATTTTTCTAAACAGAAACTCATCAGCACACCAAGTAATGTTGTGACTTAGCAGGGCCAGTCCAGCAGCAGGATCCAGCCAAGTAATCACAAAGAAAGAGGAGAAAGGACATTTGCAAGATAACTGTTGATTTTAAATGGAAAGAGCAAGATTATGGTCTTGAATCCTTTACTTGCTAGTCCAAGTCTTTCCTTTTTCAAATCTTCATTTTTAAGCTGGTAATGTGGAATTAATAAAATCAACCCCTCTTGCCACACAGGGTTTCTGTTAGGATGAAAGGATTTTGTAAGGGGCGGAGTGCCATATCAATGCAAGTTGTTTTCATGTCTGTCTTCAGAAAACCAGGGAGATCTTTGGGAGTTATTAACACTAAGAGACTTTCCATGTGACCCAGAGGATAGAATTAACCTTCCCAGCCTTTGCTCTTTGTTGACCCAGATGTGAAACTCAACTTCCCTTTGAATTCCCCCAAATAACCCATTCTTACAGGAGTGCCAGTAAACCATGTTGGATTTATTGAAGATCCCTGACATAAAGATGGAGGTAAGCCTGCCTCACATCAAACAATCTAACAAATCCCCATGCAGCGTTTCTGTCCCTAGCTTCTATCTGTCTGCCCACAGCTGGTCCTTGCTTCTTTCCTCACTCTAGGTCTGCTCTGGGTCTTCCCCTGGACCCTTGCCCTACTCTGATTCCTTCCATGGAGAACAAATACTTTCTCAACCCCAAGCCGGGACTATAACAGAGCCCCTGGCAGCTGTTTGTAGAGTTCCACACTCTTCTCATTAATGGGTTACATTCTCTTTAGAAAACCACTGGGGTAACAAGCAAAAAAAAAAAAATGGCTAATACAAAATAAATTTAGAAACCACCTCACCCCTGTGAGAACAACCCATGAAAAGGAAGGGAACTAACGAATGCTGGTGATGCAGCAGTGAAAAAGAACCCCTCATCCACTCTGATGGAAATGCAAGCAGGTACAACCCCTGTGGGAAATGGTATGGTGACGTCTCAAGAAAATAAAAGTGGAAACTCTGTTTGGTTCAGAATATTGCTATTAGGTGTCTATTTAAATAACATCAGCAATTTATCAAATATCTAATCCTATGGATATACTGGGACTATTTACAATTGCCAAATCATGGAACCAAGAGGCTAGAGAAACTGTGGAGCACATACTCAATGGAATATTACATAGCTGTGAAGAAAGATGAAGTGTTGGCATTGGCACAACATGGATGAGTGATTGTGTTGAGTGAATTTAATCAAAAATAAAAAATATTTTTCTATATTTTAAAATGTATAAACATTTGACTATTTTAAAAGTTACATGCAAAAATATAAAAGAAATATTTACACTTCCTCAAAACAAAAAGAAGAAAAAGAAGAAGATAATGATTACCAGAGGGAATAGAAGAATGGGGTAGATGGTATGGGACACAGAAGCAGATGGGGTATGGACACAGTTGGTTTTGAAGAGATAATAAAAATAATGAATCAAAAATATTTTACACACCAACCACTATGAAAAGTTATGTGGAAGACCTGCAAACGATTGCTAATTGAACTGCCATTTGATCCAGTGATTCCAGTTTTGGAATCTATCCAAAAGACACAAAAAACACTAACTCAAGGAAACCTATGTTCTATGTTAATGGCAGCACTATTTATGATAGCCAGGATGTGGAGACAGTCCAAATTCCCCAAAATAGATGAATGGATCAAAACATTGTGGTATATTTACACAGTGGAATACTACTCAGCAATCAATTAAGACAAACTCATGCCATTCACAGAAACATGGATGTATCTGGAAGGAATTATGCTGGCTAAAATTAGTCCAAAGAAAATAAATAAATACCAGATGGTCTCACTTATATGTGAAATATAGATTAATCAAACAAAAGGACACGAAATAGTAAAAGCTAACAAGTTCACTATAGAAATGAAATGTCTAATGAAAGAGGGAGTAGAAAGAGAATGAGGCAGGGGAGAGAGGAATATGAGGGGAAATGGTGAGGGATCATGGGTGACATGGTACGGGAGAAACATGGGGACTAAAGAAATATTAAAATAGTTAATTAAATAATCGATAAAAATATTTTGTACAGAAAGAAAAGCACTAAAATAAATTGTACTACTTCCCTGGAATATTATCCAAATTATCTGTTTATTAAACAAACTGTTGCTGAAGTCCAAACAAGGAATGAAGTGAATCAAGTAGTATAAACAAAGACATTGGAGGAAGACCCAGCTGTGCACAGGTGATCCTATATGACACAAGGGTCCCTGAGTCTAAAAATCATGAGGAATTTCTCCCTGAATGTATAATTTGTGAGTAAGAAAAGACAATGAGGAACATGTGTGTGAAATAATAATTTTCCCCAGGTATAGGTGTAAGAAGTATCAAAAGGCAGAGTTCAATGATTTTCCAAAGAAGGTTGAGTCACACACCACCAGGAGATGAAAGAAGGGCTGGAAAGGTCCAGGAGGTTTCATGGAAGAGTAGGTGTACAAAGTACATGAGCCAGGTATGGGTGGAATTTCTTCTAGCAACCGTAGGAAAGAAGTTACAAGAACAGGGGCCAGGAAGGTGTGAGGAGGGCATTATAGGTACAGATTTTACCAGGGGAGAGTCAAGAACCAGGATGAAAGTCCTAAATGGCAGAATCTTGATTGTTAGTGTAGGATAAATGAGCACAGGGATTTTCATGCTTTTCTGCCATTAGCCTCTATGACTGGCACCTGTGGTGTTGCGCCTTCCTGTGATTGTATCTGCCTGGTCCTGTATGCGAATGTGTGAGTGGACTCACCTGGGCATAGGAGGTGAAGATAAAAGAGTAGAGTCACTCTGAGGGAGGGAACTCAAAGAATTCCGGGATCTCAAGAGAAAGAGAGGACTCAGGTGGCAGTTTTGTTTCCTATTTCTCTCTTGTTCTTTCTTAAAAATTCTATGAAGGTGATGCCAAGGACCCTGACATCTTTTTTTAGCTGGTAGAACTGATGATGAACCTTACCAGATTGGGATCGTTGCAAGACAGTTTGGAAACTCAAAATTCTTGCACAGTGGCATGAATGAAGGATTGTAGGGTCTATAGAAAGTTTTTCTGACAGAGGGGTTCAGGTAGTGTTCTAGAATAAGCTTTTCAGAAGACAGACAGATAGGTTGGAGACAACTGTAATTCTCCATCTGTGAGATGACAAAGGCCTGAATTCAAGTGAGTTGCAGCAGAGAAAACAAAAAAAAGGAAAATTCACAAAATTCTACAATCAATTTGCTATAAAGATGGGGAGGTAGACAGGAAGGAAAGCTTCAGAGATAGTTCTGTAAGGAAAGTAACAAGATTATGATTAGAAATAGAAGTATAGGAGAGTGATTCTGATGAAGCTAAGGAAAGAGGTGCTGGCTTTATGCCAGGTATGCTGAGCAAAGAGTTTGAAAAGTGAGGAAGGAAAATCAGAAAGGATGGTCTGGTGGGTTGAAAAGTTCCCCATAGCTCCAAGCCTTCTACACCCAACCTGGTAGATAGGGGGGCAGGTCTCTAGCCATAATTATCACTCAAGTTGCTGCTTGAGCCCAGTAGCACTTTCTTGAGTTCTAGCTTTCTGGGGAGCTTGGGGGCTGCAAACAACAGAATGCCTTGAAGGGACCTGCATCAGGCTGGTGGCCTCTTAGAATGCTGTTGCTTTCCCAGATTCCAGATCAGGGAAAGCCACTTGACTGCAGATGTTTCTCTCCAGTGGAAACAGAGAGAAACGCCACGTGGCTGGTGAAATCACATGGCCCTAAACCACCAACTTTCTGATACAAATGCTCTGCCATGTGACTCTCATGGATGGTCTTCCATTTACATCCCACATTCATTTTTTTTTTCAAAAACAACCAAAATATCCATGCTGTAAATAAACCTAATCTGTTACCTGAATGTTGTTAGTCTAGTGAGAATAGCTACCATTTAATGAAGCATTTACGGTAGCTTTCATCATCAAAGCATGCCGGTTCATGAAAGGACTTTGCAATACACCACCACTGGATAACTTAACCTTGACATTCATTGTTGTTCTTGCTTTTTCAGTCTAATAGTGTCTACTAAGCTGCTGGAGATTTTTCCTCCTCTGAGAGGACAGAGTACACTCTTGAGAGTTTATAAATTTTTAAAGAAAAAATTTAAGGTGGAATACCTTACAGAGAGCAGAGATAAATGACAGTAAAACTCATAAAGAAGATAGAAAAACTCACTGGCAAGGGGACCTGTTGGTTTGTCAATGCATGAAAATAGTGTGACCCTGTGTTAGAATAAAAGAGTATCTTGTATAGGCCATATGCACATATGTTGGATGCTCTTCAGCATCTTAAGGGCTTTTAGCTTTGGGGTCATCTCTTCAACCTGACAGATCAGCCTTCCTAAGTCCCTCCTACCCTTTTTCACTTTGTTTGCCTGCAAAGCTTTCTCAGCACATTTCTGGAGAATTAAATCCTACATTGAATTCTAATCCCACCCATGAGGGTGAGCATCCACTAGGATGTTCATCAAATATTGTATCTCTTCAACTACTAATATCCTATCAATATCACTTGATCACAGGTCATTGAGGTTAACTTGTGAGACTGATGGAAAAAAGATACCTACCAGCACAGAAACAAACAAGAATTCTTTTTATAACTCATTCATTGTGTGTGTGTTTTAATAATTTGCTAGGAATAGAATTTTATTACTAATTATGCCTAGCTGTTAAGAAGCTAATTTTATATTTTAAACCTATGCCAACTCACCAGTGGTTAAAAAGGCAAGCATCAACAAAGATATATAATCATGTAGTTTTGTTACAATAGTGTAGTATTAAATTATATGCAGCATGTATTATGATCCATTCTCAGTGTTTTCTATTAGTTGTTTCCTTATAAACCATAATTATAAATTAATTCTTCCCTTAGCTTATTAGTTTTGCTATAAATTAAAATTTATTAAGCCAAACTTTTCCCCAAAAATCACTCCTTCCTTGTAAAAAGAACCCATTTGGAAGGTGAATTAATTTTTTTTTTTTTTTGCCACGAGGGTACAATTTATAAGTAAGTGGTACAATTAAGTAGGTGATAATTATATTGAATTATTGAGTGTCAAATTGGGTTAAAATAATCACTGATTTTTTTTCAGATGGCTAAAAAGTCAGAAGGGAGATTTTCTAGGAGATTCCAGATCAGTGCTGTTTAATAGAATAAGAAAAAGAAAAAATGCAAGCCACATAGGTAATTTTAGATGTTCTTATTGCCACATTTCTAAAAAGTAAAGTTAGTCTTAATAAGGCTTTATTTAGTCCAGTATACACAAAATACCTACATCTCAACATAAAATCAATTTGGAAGATTTGTGTGTGTGTGTGTGTGTGTGTTTTACCCAAACAGGAAATCTCAATTTGTAGTAGACACAGTTAAGGAGCTTAGTGGATCAGTGGTTACCATATTGGATAGATTGGTTTTAGATTAATCAATCAGCTTTCAAAAATAGACATAAAACACAAATCGCACATCAACTCTACCATGATGGATTTGTTTTCTAAAAATTTACTATGAAAACACATAAAAGATCAGTTTGAGTGGAACTGTTATGAAAGGATAGTTTAAATATTTTGCCAATTACTACTTTAAAAATATGGTCATTTCTCCAAGTGGGATTTATCCCAGGGGCACAGGGATGGTTCAACATCCAGAAATCAATTAACACAATATACCACATCAACAAGGAGAAAAACAAAAACTACATGATTATATCAATAGATACAGAGAAAGCATTTGACAAAGTCCAGCATCCATGCATGATAAAAACCCTTGAAAAATTGGGGATTAAAGGAACATACCTCAACATAATAAAAGCCATCTATGAGAAATCTACAGCAAACATCATTCTAAATGGGGAAAAACTAAAGTCATTCCAATTAAAATCTGCAACCAGGCAAGGATGCTCACTCTCCCACTATTTTTTAACATTGCACTGGAAGTTCTAGCTAGGGCAATAAGACAAGAGAAAGACATAAAAGGGATACAAATAGAAAAAGAGGAACTTAAACTATCATATGCTGATGACATGATCCTCTATATAGAAAACCCCAAAAATCCACAGAAAAACTATTTGAAAGAATAAACCAGTTCAGTAAGGTAGGCGGATACAAAATCAACACACAGAAGTCAGTAATTTTACTATACACAAAAAGCCAAATAGAAGAAGAAATCAGAAACTACATCCCATTTACCATCGCACCAAAAAAAATTAAATACCTGGGAATAAACCTAACAAAATATGTGAAATAATTATACAAAGAAAATTTTAAAATGCTGCTAAAAGAGATAGAAGACATAAGAAAATGGAAAGACATTCCCTGCTCATGGATTGGAAGAATTAACATCATTAAAATGGTCATCCTCCCAAAAGCAATCTACAGATTCAATACAATCATATATAAATCCCAATGACATTCTTTAAAGAGATAGAACAAAAATTAATGAAATTCATATGGAATAACAAAAGACCTCGAATATCAAAAAGGCTCCTGACCAGAAAAAAAGAGAATGGAGGTATTACAATTCCAAACTTCAAACTATACTACAAAGCCATAATAATTAAAACAGCTTGGTACTGTTACAAAAACAGACAATCAGACCAATGGAACAGAATTGAGTGCCTGGAAATAAAACCACACATATATAGTCAACTAATCTTTGACAAAGGGGTCAAACTTACAGTGGAACAAAGATAGCCTCTTCAATAAATGATACTGGGAAAATTGGACTAAGACATGCAAAAAAATGGACCAAGACAACTCCCTCACACTATGTACAAAAAAAATCAATTCAAAATGGATAAAAGACTTAGATATCAGACCCAAAACCATAATGTACATAGAGGAAAACTCGGGCAAAATCCTCCATGAATTACAATTCACAAATTCCTTTCTGGACACTTCTACAGATGGCAAAAAGAAAAAGATAGAAACCATTAGTGGTTTCACTAATATATGAGATATAGGAAAAAAAATAAACAAAAGTTATGAGAAAAAGTCAAAACAAGCTAACTCTTTAGCACACAGTAAACAATCAATAAATGACAGCAACTGTTAACTGTTGAGTAATGAAATAAATAAGCTTTAAAAAGATTTTCATTTTCCTTGTAAATATGTCAGTACACCATAAAATGATACACAAAAGGCAAAATCCAGACACCCTCCGAACACCCTTAAGAACAGCTGATGTATCCTTGCTTGTACTTCACTTGTAAGTTCCCCAGGTAGCCACATTTTTTTTCCTTTTTTTTTTTTTCCCTGAGACTAGGTCTCGCTATTTTTGCCTGTGAACTGCAGGCTTATGTTGCCCAGGGTACCAACTCAAGCAATCCCCAGCCTCAGTTTCCCAGGTAGCTGGGATTACAGGTGCAGGCCACCACGCCCAGCTATTTTTTTTTTCTTTTTGAAACTAGGTCTCGCTAGAAGCCTAGCTACATTTTATGTAACAAGTTACCATCCTGGCATAGAGCTTATGCCCATTTCAGAGCATCAGGTATTAGTGCTTGAAAGGGAAATTTTCTGATGCTTTACACATTTGGAGAGCAGGAGTTCATTTCTTGGGGTTATTACCTGAAAAACAAGGTGACATCTGCTAAGACAAATACATTGCTGAATGTTAGATCTTCAGTCCACTAAGGTTTGCACATCCAACAGAAACACATGAAGGGATTCCATTACCCAGGCCTCACCCTTTGCAACTCCACACATGTTCCAGGCCATCCTGCCCTAAACAGTCCCACCCCAGAACAAGTCATCACCATGTTGTGCTGGATTAAGAGTTGTGTGGAGGCACAGAGAGTCTTTTAAATGAAACACTGTCTGAGAGTTTTGACTTCTCTTCCCTGCCATGTGCTTTCTAAAATTGACTTTAAAAAACAGCAAAGGATTTGTCTTAGGAGAGGTGTGCAATGAATGATTATGACTTAGGAAATGCATGCAATTTATGACTGATTATGACAACCCCCCCCCTTGGGACACCAAGAGTGAGGGAGAAGCATGAGGCTAAGCATGTGTCAATTTCTTATTTGTAAAATCAGCACCAGTCACTGGTCCAGATGATACAGGGAGGTGGTGATGAACACAGGCAAGACACACCACTCCCTCCCCCACTGCCCCAGCCCAGGCTCAGTTCTTCACTGTGCCACCAAGAAGTAAGAAGTGTGAGGCTTTGGTCCCATTGCCCAACCTCCCAGAGTCTCGGTTCACAAAACTATAGAAGGGATATAGAATAACCCACCTCACCTGAAAAGTTCTAAAGTGTTTATCACAGTGCCAATGAACTGCAAGCATTTTCTGCCAGTTGTTTTATGGTGCCATGCAATCTCCTATTTTTAAATGAGTCCATAGGCTACCAAAGTGACAGAAACACCAGCCATGTTTTTAAGTCCTGTGACCTGAGTTCATTAGAAAGGTTAGGCACCTGAACTAAAACCACATATTTCTTCATGGCTTCCCCAAGATTGAAACCCAGGCAGCACCCATACAACTTAGAGTTTCTACATTAACCAGGCTACGGACAGTGCGTCTCTGCAGCTGAGACTCAGTTGTCATAGGAGTGAAGCAGATGGACAAGCTGACGGTGGGAATTGACTCCAAACTCACCTTCTGGAGGGGACCCATCCCACTCCCTAGTTCTAACATTAACGTTTCTCTACAGAAGACCATAAACTGTGCCTCAGAGAAACATGAATTGAAAATGAGTGTTCTCACTATTTTATTCCACCTGTGATGGTTGACATGCTAAATTTTGATTATCCTCTTGATAAAATGGTCCAGAAAGTTCTCTCCCTAACAACTATTCAGTCAAGATGTTTTAATGCATAAATAGAAATAGTACTACCTTTTCTCTACATGCTGTGACTGCTACTTAGGGCAATTTAGTTGTGATTCCCCTTCAAAAAGGTGGGTTTTTATTAGTTTATACACAGAACCTTTTACTCTAAGCAAAATAAAAATGGACTATAGGATGTGAGGGCAAAATGATGGCAACGTTTGTCATCCCACTGGCACCAGAGTTGATTTGGCTGATCTGGCTACCTGGGCAGGGGTCTGTCCTCTTCTGCCCCATCACTCTCTGTGCATTCCTGCCAAACCTGTGCTTCTGGTCAAAAGAGATGGCTCAAAGTCAAAGTCAATGACGGCTGTGGAGTTGCACCCCCCTGCTAGAACCTTCAAAGAAGTACCCAAGGTGCATTTGTAGAACAGTAGTGAATAGTTAAGCTATGAGGACTTCAAGAATATTAAAATGAGCTGGTGCATGTAGAAGCTGCAGCATGTCTTTCTTTAAAAAAAAATAATAATGGTGAGTATAAAAAGCATCATGAAATTTTACTTCATTGGTTGCCCAAGATTCTCATGAAGGCCTTTTTTTCCACCTGAAGAGACAAAGCCAACTCCTAGAGACCAGGTAAGCATCATTCTATAATTGCTCACACTTGTCTGATATTAACATCTGATGGGTATTTGAGGAAAAGATAATTTCTAGAATATTCTGTGGATGCATATCTAAAGTAGGGCTTTCAACTGTGTGTTTCAGAAAAAGCATGCTAAGTTATGAAAAGCACGCTTAGAAGCAAACTTCTCACTGTTTTCAGCCAAGTCATCCTTCCAAAGTACCAATAGGCCATACCTTATGTCCACAAGGGATTTCTTATTAGCTCAGAATCACACTAGCTCCCAAACCTTCAGCCTGAAGTAGTTTCCTGTTGTAGCAAATCACCTCAAACTTGGTGGCTTCAAATCACCCACATTTATTATCTAATAGTTCCAACGTTCAGAAGTCCAAAATGGATTTCCCTGGATTAATTAAGGTGTAGGCGGGGCTGATTCCTTCTGGGGGCTTTAGGGGAGAACCCATATCATTGACTTTTACAGTTTCCAGGATCTGCTGGTTTTCCTTAGATACCCTGGCCATTGTTTCAGTTGGTTTCTGTCATCATATCCCCCTCTCTCTCTCTGACCTGCCTGTTTTCCTCTTACAAGGACCCCTGAAAATCCACAGGTTAATCCAGAATGATCTCCTCATCCCAAAACCCCTAACTTCATCATACTTGCCAATGATGTGTGATTTGCCAGATCAGCAGCAAGTCACAGATGGTAGGGATTAAGATGTGGACAACTTTGGGATCCAGTAACAGTCAACCTCAGAAGCTGAAGGAGGATGGTGAGGATGGACCTAGAACAGACATTTGCACCATTGAAATGGAAATGGTAGAGCCCTTTGCTCAGAGGATTTGCCTTCCACTTCTTCCTACAATTATCTGCAACAACAAAAGTGTCATGCATAGACTGAAATGAATGGAGAGAATGCTTCTATCTGACATGTTCTAAATCACTTACTTTATTTTTAAAAATTGTAGAATAAATGATAAACATGACAATAAAGTATTTTGTCATGTCAATGTTGAACATTGAATTCTTTTTATATTTCAATGTATAGGGTTTTCTTTTAGGGTATTTTGCTGATGCTGACATTTTCAGAACTGCTGCTTGTTCCCAAGGACCAATAAGGGGAAATAATAGGACTTAATTGGAAGATAAAAAGAATTAGGCCCAGAACGTCTCAGGTAATGAGTAATAGAGATCATATTGATTTCATTTTATAAATAACATTGACCACCCCCCATACAATTAATACACACAGAGAGAGATTGCTTGCTTAAGTTATCTGATAAGACAGGTTCATACATTTAAAAAAGGATATTAGTATCCAGGAAGCCATTGATCCATTCATTCACCAGGATGAAAGTCCTTCCACTTTAAACCAGTAGCTGAAATCTGAAACTGCCCCTCCTGCTAAGAGAAAATGAAATTCTGGCCAAAAGAAAGTATTTTAAGTGGGTTTTCCTGATGTAGAACCATTCACACTTTCATATTAGCATATTTATTCAAACACTTAAAGTTATAATCAAATAGAAAAGTTGCTATGGTCTAAATTTGTAAAACAAGTACAAATACAACAGTAAAGCCAAAACTGATCAATTTATGGCTAGAAGTTTAAAATTTACTATGGTATGAACCTCCTCCAAAGACTATGTAATATTCAACAAATATAATGAAAAGTACTCAATGGATCAATTTGTAATCTTTAATATAACCTTAAAAAACATTGTTTTTGCTACCCTTAGATCTTCTAGTTTCTAGAACTCATGACTTAATAGCTTGCTTTGACATTTTAAGACATTCTTGAGAATGAACCAAAATACCGCAAGACTGACCGTGAATAAATAAACAGCATAATATGTTTCTATTCTGAGGTCCTCTAGATAGAACATTTTCAAATTTCTGATTTTTCCAATTGATAAAATGTTTCACTTTTGAGAAATGGAGTGGATATGATTTTGAAGGCAAAATAATTTTCTACAAATAAAATGAAAAACTATGAATAGTTTAAAAATATGGTGGATGATGACACACAAAACCAAATACATACTACCACATGCTGGGCCAGGCAAAGAACACTGTATAGATAAAACACAAACTGGGGTATATAGAATAATGCAATGAACACAGATTTAAGCATAGACTACATGCCTGGAAATTGATATCTTTACCTCCTTGGTTTTCTTTGGCTTATCTCTTGATCAATCCTTGGTTAATACAAGGGAAACATGATGATCTACTCAATTACATAAACAGACTGATATAAAGGGTATCACAACCAAAGGGAATTTAGTTAAGTATTCTTTTTTTAAATAGGAGTTCTTTTTTTTATTTATATATAAATTTCACAACATTGTAACCTCAGGGATTTGCCCCTCCAACCCTCCCCTCCCTTCCCCCCCTTTCCCTCCTGCTCAAAGTTGTGCACTTCAGTTTGGTGTTTAGCTTGTTTTGACTTTTCCTCAAGTCTTATGTTTATTTTTTTACTATATCCCATATATTAGTGAAGTCATTTGGTTTCTGTCTTTTTCTTTATGGCTTGTTTCTGCTAATATGATTTCTGCTAAATACATCCATGTTGTTATAAAATTGTCAAATTTGTCATTTTTAATTGATGAGTCATATTCCATCGTGTGGTTTTGCATAGAAAGGAGTCTTGGATGATGAATTCTATAATGAGAATTAGAAAAGGAATTTGATCACAGAAAAAGGATGAACTAAGTGATAAGGGTGGTCTTTGATCTGTGGCATGAATAGAAAGAGGTGACTAGAGAAAAATCACACAAAGGAGGAGCTGATGTGCAGCTTCATGTGAAACACTTTCCTGCCATGTTAAAAAAAAAAGTCACAGTCCTTTAGGAGATGAATGCAAAATACAAGATATCTATTCTTTAAAGACATCTTGGGAATTCTGAGAAGGAAGTGTTAGAAGATGGAGATATTGGTGATGGAGAAAGGGAATCAGGTATGCAGAAGTTTAAACCATTAAGGAAGAAAATGGCAGTGGGATGACTTGAGATGAGAGTTACTTTTACGGTAGACTAAATAATCAAAGCTGGGTACAAGAAGGGTAGTTGGTAAAGATGATTCATAAGCTCCCACTTAGGAAAACAAGGTGGATGGAAGTGTCCAAGGAGAAGCCAGGAACCCTCGGTTATTGAAGGGTGCATGCTCGAAAAATGGTCTGGTCATCTGAGTCCACAAAGGCAAAGGAAACATAATCTTAGTGTGAAAGAAACTTAGTAGAATTGGTGTACATACAGCTAGAGAATAATGGATTTCAAATAATAGTTTCCTAATAAGTCTTCAAAAATTACTCAATCCCTCATGGACAAATGGTCAGCCAAACAGGTTTAGTCTGAAAAAGGGCTGTGAAGGATTAAAATCTTGCCACAAGTATAGATTACCTTCTGCCGGAGAACCACAAGAAAAGGGCTAAGCAGGTACCAGGAAAGAGTTAATTCAAAATATATCACATAATACACCAAGCGGTGAAGATAATGGCTGCCTCCATCTCTGTCAAGGACCAGAAGCAACCTCTCCATTTATCTTTCAACCCCATGTTTCCTCCAAGTGTCTACATGTCTCTCCTCTAAATGTCTCCTCCTCTCCTTTCCCCCTCCTTTTATATAGCCACCTTATTTCAATCCAACCTCATTCAGAAAATCAAGAATCAAGTGCATCACATAGTAGGACCTGTAATCCAATGTGGCTGCACATAAGTGGTGGCAGGGAAATGACAACTGTTTTATATTCTTCCAGCATTCACAGAGATGTATCTGTGATAGCAGCACCAATGATCAGAGTAAGGAAGGCAGAAGAAGAAAATAAATTTTAAGGAAAAGGTAGTAATTTTCTTAGAAGCAAATTGCAATAATGCATGTGAGGGTATGGGTAAAGTGATTCAGTTGGTAGCATGAGATGTAGATTTGGATACATCATTCTGAAGAACCAATTGCAGCCTCAGGACAGATGAAAGCATCACAGAAATAATTGTTAGATTTCACTGTTTATGGGTGGTTTTTTTGTATAATACTAAGAAGAAACATAGCATAGTGAAAAATAATACACCCTTGAACTCTTAAGATATATATATAAATAAAAGTAAGTTATGAATTCTAAGCAATTAGGGTGCAAGTTTCTGAAAAGCAATTAAAGCAATTTCTCAAGATACATCAATAATCTTGTAGGAATCCACTTTTAAGAATTTATCCCAAAGACCAACCAAAACTGTGATCTAGACCTCAGTTTCAAACAAGGACCATCACAGACATTTCAATAGCTAAATATCAAAAATCATACTGAATGGCCAACAGAAGGAATGGCTAAACTATGTACATAATACCATTATACCATAGCTGAAAGTCATGTTTTTAAGAATTATCAATTACATGGAAAAGTCTTCATGATAATAAGTGATGTGATGCAATTGACCTACTCTGTATTTATTTGAGCTTTGAAATACTATTTGAAGGTAGTAGAGTTACAGTAATTTTCATTTCCTTTTTTATATTTCATATATTGTCTCCATCTCTCACCAAAGACACAATTTCTTTAATGCAAATAAAAAATGATTTTTAAACAGAGATACAGATATATGTGTAGTTATACAATAAGAGGAGGAGGAAGATATTACTTAGAAGTGATTGAAGGACAATACAAGAAACTTAGACAAAAAATAAAAGGACACAGAATGAAATTGGATTTACACCTGATAGTTTTCTCATTCTTTTCTTGAGATTTTAATTTTTTTAAAAAAATTCACAATGTCTCACAGAAGGAAGAACCATTCTAACACAACTTGATATGGGGAGAGAACATGCTGGCTCTACCTGCATGCCTGAAACAGTGATTTCTCATATAATTACAACCTGCCATTTTGGAATCAAAAGGCTAAAGGAGGGTGGGGAGGATAAAGCAGAAACAATTAATAGCATAGTGCTCAGATTCCTGACTAAATTTGATTGATGTTCTCAATAGTAGCCAACACTGATTGCAAGACTAGTGACTGCTTGTTGACTATATATTGGTAAATTTTCACTCAATATTTGCTGTCAATTGAATATCCCAATGTCTAAATACCATAAAATGAAATGGTCTGTGAAAATTTAACATTCGGATTTGGGTAAAGTTTACCCTTCCCCACCTTAAAAACATCTGATTTCATTAATTAACAGTGGCGCCAGGATATGTTAGAAGGACCTGAACCAACATAATGAAGGAAGTGATTTATTTTCACTGACAGCTTTCTCAGGTTTTATAGTCCTATGTCCAAGGGAACTCTTGATACTGTACCTTTCCTTTGCTATTTCATGTACAATTGCTTCTTCTTGAATTTCAGTTTCTCCTTAAATCCAGCAAGAAGCTATGTAATTTATATGTCTAGCTTTTCATTCTTTCTCTTTCCTTTCTAAAAACAAAACAGAGCAATCAACAAACAAAACGTAAGTCAATGTCACTTTTTTCAGTACATCTCTCCTGATTTTTCATCATATGAGGGTAACCTAAATCTCATGCCTTGCTTTCTTCATTCCTAGGCCATCTCTCATCCATGGATCTTGTTATTAACTTTACTTCTTAAGTATGTTCTTGACATTTTCATATCAATAATTGTTACCCTGTCATTATCTCAAGTTTCAGCATTCTACTCTTCAATCAGGACTCCCTCCAGAACTAGGATTCAACTAACTGATTTCCCACAAAAATTTCCTTCCTTTATCTGCCCTTCATCAATCTCAAGTCTCCTGTCCTTTTTTTTTTTTTATTACAAACTTCATGGTTCCTTCATTATAAGAATCATGAGCCTTAACCTTTTCTCTCTTCATCATTCTCTCCAGGAAAATAACACAAGTCTGCTTAAATACAATTCACTATCTGCTTTATTCCATACAATTAAACATGGCTAGAGAAACACCAGGTCCCGTTCTGAATTCATCATTTTAGCGTTGTTGGACATACTGCGTACAGTTTCCTCATCTCTCCACTCTACTTTCACCTAGATGACTATTTTGTACTTTATGCTCTCGTCCACTCTTTGCAGCTCTCTTTTCCTGGGGCTAAAATAATGACCTAGCCTCTTAGTTCACTTAAAGTTAGAGGAGCTTGGAAGAGAAGGTTAACAGGCACTCACCACCCCACCTGTACACTGACCAGGGAGTGTACCTCTGGTTAGACCTCTGGGTCCACACATGTTGTTACAGACATTATCTTTTTATTGGCTGTGATGTAGTCTATCATGTATCTATCATGTATCACATTTACAACATCTTCTTTAGCCACTCACCCCTCAGTAGGCACATAAATTATTTTCAAGTCCTAACTACTGTGAATAATGGTGTGATGGGTATGGGCATACATATATCCAGGGGGAAAAACTGCTTATTTCATGTTAAAATAGGACTTACATTTTCTAAAATCCATTTCTTAAAAACTATCGTTTATGTTATCTCTAACTAGAAGAAAAGTCTCAATGAGAGTTAGACAGAGATCATTAGATATCAAAGTGGGGATTCCATAACAGGAAGCAGTCTGACAGATTTCATTCTGTAAGAGCTGTTCTGACAAACACGAATTTAGTTTGTATAGTGTCAATAGTGACACACTGACATTAAAAATGTAATTAATTTTGACAGGGGAGCTTCCTTCTAAGTTATTTTGACCACAAGATAAGATAAGCTGATGCTCTCTGTACAAAGGAAATGGATGCTAAAATTTAATCTCGCCCTTTCTAAAAAAAACACCTTGGAGATGCAAATGTTGGGGTGTTGGGTTCCTTTATTTAAATCTTTTTTTTTTTTTTTTTTGAGACTAGATCTCGCTATTTTTGCCTGTGAAACCACAGGCTCACGTTGCCCGGGGTACCACAGACTCAAGCAATCCCCAGCCTCAGCTTCCTAGCTGGGATTACAGGCATGCTCCACCACACCCAGCTATATATTTTTGGAACTCTCTACTAGGTCTCTCAACATGCTCCCGGCGGGACTCAAACCACAATCCCTGGCCCCAGCCGCAGCTTCCTAGGCTGCCGCTTACAGGCATGCGCCAATTTTCTTTAACTCTCTGGTCATCTTTGGGAAAGACTCAGCATGAAAAATAAGGAATGTGTAATTTTTTAATACATGTATGCATTAACACCATCATGATAAATAGTATCGTGATTTGGATAGGGTGGATTAAATTAAATGATGATTAAGATGAATTTCAACCATTTCTTTTTTCTTTTTAATGTGACTACAAGAATATTTAAAATTACTTAAAATGGCTCAGGTGGATTGTGTTAGTTTTGATTTGAAAAGACTAGACATGAAAACAAATTACATTGTGTGAATCTAGACTGAATACTGGTTTTAAAAAATAACAAGCAACTGCAAAAACGTTTTGGAAATAATTGGAGAAATTTGTACATGAATTTATGACTAGTATAGAATTCTTAATTTTGATATATTTCAAACATTCGGGAGATGGTTTTTTACTATTGGAATATATATCTGGAAGTATTTAGGAATAATATATGATGATGGTTAAACTTATATTCAAATATATATCTATACGTTAACATAGTCATACTACTTAGAATAAATGTTACATAAATAATAATTATTTAATACCTTCTATGAAGCAAACATTACACTAATTCCAAAACCAAATAAAGATAGTGCAAAGAAAGAAAACTACAGACCAATCTCCCTAATGAACACAGATGCAAAAATTCTAAACAAAATCCTGGCAAACCGAATCCAACATTGCATAAAAAGGATCATCCATCATGACCAAGTGGGATTCATCCCAGGGGCACAGGGAT